>JASSUY010003777.1:0-21420 GCA_032466535.1 Forpus xanthops | reverse complement strand
CAGCCCAGCTCTCTCAGCCTGGCTCCAGAGCAGAGCTGCTCCAGCCATTGCAGCATCTCCATGGCCTCCTCTGGCCTCACATGAGCAGGTTTCATTTAAGTCTAAAGAGAATGAAAGTCTTCAGCAGAGGGAAGGACAGATCTGTCATCCTGCTGTCCCCTTACAGTGGCCTGTGACTCTCTCAACTCCAATGGGAACCTCAATTTATGCACCAAACTCTGTAAAGCATTAACAGCTTTTAAACTCCCGCAGACATATCTGTAAGCAACATCAAACTGTAGCTGGCAAAATCAAAGCCTGCTGAAACTTGCTGCATCAAATGACAAGATATTCTCCATCTCTGCTCTTGCAAAGCAGAATGTCTCCTGCAGCCTCTTTGGCCCTGCAGACGAGATGGGCTTTATTCATTAGCATACATTCAAATTTTCCTCATAGGAAAACACGCAGGGTCTGGAAGACAGCGCCCGACAGAAAGGGTTATGTCTTTTGGCTCTCACTTCCAAACAGATTTGTAAGCACGAGGAACAACATGCCTCGGGAGGTTTAAAAGCAGTGCTCATAGCTGGGATTCTTTGGCTATATCTTTACATAAGGTTATCCACTTTACTCCCCTGTTAAAAATGGCAATGGGAAGGAAACAGCAGAAGCAGCAAGTGCTATCTGAGAACTGTGTAGTGTTATAGCATTGCCATCTAACAGAGTTGGGGAAAAAATCTTAATTTCTGGAAGCTGGCAAACAGTTTGCTGGGGATTAACACTGTAGTTGCAGTTGGGATACAATCTGCATCACTCCCCAGTTTTCCCTTTCGTATAGAACATTATGTTAATCGCACCGCATTCCATTTCTCAATAAAAGGTCAACAGTGCACTGTTTGTGCAGAATGCGCGATTCCAACTTCATGTCTGTCATTAGAGATAATCTAGGTTTGCTGTATCAAGTGAGGTTGTCATAGAAACTAGACCTGAGATCTCTGTTTACAGCCTTTGGAGAATAAACACTTTGCATTTATTTCCCTGACAAAAAAAAAAAGCCCATCGCTGAACAATTAAATAAGGTTTGAAAACAAAACCATAATGGCCCGGAGAGAGATGTCATTCATCAAAAATCAATATATGTTATGCAGCTGGTAAACTCGGAGCGTTCAAGCAGTTGACTGACAGCAGTAGCGAAAGATATCCCAGGGGGAGCAAGGGAGGATCTGATAGTGTATCAGAGCGCCTGGAGCAGAATTAATTTCAATTTGCTAATAAGTTTTGCTCTAGAAATTACAATATTTGTTTAAATCTCTTGTTTTATGTCAGGTAAGGCTTTTTGTGCTGCCTCTTTGGGCGTTCTTAATAGCATTTGGAGATATATTAGGTTTTGTCTGTGCCTTTCTACCACTGCAAAACTTTTCTGTGTGGATTATTATGCCGAGGTTTGCAGGCAGCCTAAAAATATCCCTGGTAGCTGCAGCTTCATTAGCGAGCAAAAGGTCCACAGCTCGGAGGGTTTGGCTGGTCCTTTCTGTGACGTGCTATTAACTTGCAGGGCTCACCTTTGTCAGGCAATGGCCTTTAGTTATGTTTCAGGAAAGGATTAGAGAAATATGCGGACAAAGATGGTTTCAGTTGTTACAGCACAGTCAAGTCACCAAGACTATCAATCCTTTTATCCTCAGGGAGTAATCGTATTACCAGCTGGGTGTTTGGTGGGGGGTGTGTGTCAATGGCATAGCATTACTCTGCTGACAAGATGAATGATGCGGATTGTGTGTTTTCTGAAGCATCTCGATGCTGCCTGATGTCCACATGCCCAGTGTCTCTTAAAAGTATGAATGGGCTGTTTGTGTATCACGTCCTTAGGCACAAAGGTCTATCCAGAAGAGGTGGTCTAGTGCCAGCTTTTGAGAAGAGAGTGAAGCACAAAAATCAACTGGATGTTGAAGTGAAATGGGAGAACTGGCAAAACTCAGAGTGAAGGAGGGCTGAACGAGAAGCTTGAATGTTTTGCGCCTGTGTCAGTTGGGACTATTCATTAGGGGCTGTAGTGATAGGGCACGAAGTAATGGGTTCAGGCTTAAACAGGAGAAGTTCCAGTTAGACCTAAGGAGGAAGCTCTTTACTGTAAGGGTGATGAGGCACTGGAATGGGTTGCCCAGGGAAGTTGTGAATGCTCCATCACTGGCGGTGTTCAAGGCCGGGTTGGACAGATCCTTGGGTGACATAGTTTATGGTGAGGTGTCCCTGCCCATGGCAGGGGGTTGGAACTGGATGATCTTAAGGTCCTTCCCAACCCATGATTCTCCCCCAGCAGACAGGACAACTGAATTCTTCCAGGCAGGAGGTGCTAAAACAAAACAGCAAAGCCAGTTGTTTTCTGCTGGTGGAAGCTGTGCACAGGTCTGTTGGCTGCAGTGCATTCCTTTGCATTTCTTCCTCCTGTGATTGTGGTCTATTAGTCCTTAAGGGTTGTCCATGATATCTCATTTTCCCAGAAAATTAGGGGACAGCTCAGCTAAGGCTGCTTGCTCTTTGTTACACCACTGGTGAATTGCTCTTTTGGTTCTATACACAATCCCATGTTCAAACCCCAAAACAGGAACTGCAATGAACACAGGGCTGATATTCTGGTATTTGCAAGACTTCAAGTCCTTGTTTTTTGCTGGATGTGTTTTCTAACCCATACAAAGAAAGATACTTGGGTACTCCTGCTAAATGCAGCTTCTCTACCTTTCCAGGGCAGAAAATCTTCTTGTGCCTAATGTGTTTGCTCAGCAGCATGTGCTTCCCTTCTAATTATCTGCTCCATTTGTAGTTCTTGACCTCAGCTGCATCAGTAACATGGCAAGGTCTGTGAATCAAGTTCTGGCTTGTTGAACTGCCATTCAGGCCATTTTTATTATGCAGTATAAAGTACTTCAGTATTAGCAGGAAAACAAACCTTGATAAGTACTTTCTATTATGCCTATACTAATGTTAAGAGTCACAGCCCTGCCTGTGTGTGACTGGTGTTACATTGGTGGAAACAATGGGAAAACCAATAACTAGTAACTTGTTTAGCCTTGTCTTAAGCTTCCCTCAGAGCTTTTCCTACAACAGTGCTGCATTAGAACAGGGGCCCTGAGTCTACAGACACCTTCAAACAGAGAAACTAAAGCAGTGACAGGGAGTCATAGACACATCTACACTTGGCTGAGCAGCCTCAAAGGCTTGGAAAAGCTCTTGGGGACATCTACCAGTGTGTTTGGAGGCACAGAGCTCATTTCAGTCAGTGAGCAGCGTGCCTGCACTGCTGGCTTTGCCATTGATGGGGAGTGTCTGCCTTTTTTGTGTTTCAGGTTTAATGGGCTCTGCTTGTGGGACTTCAATTTCAGCACATTGCAAAAGTTTGGATTGGTGGACATATCACAAACCTTTCATCTGAGGTGGGAAGGGAGATTGTGTTGATGATGCACCTGGGGTCTTCTTCCTGATGGCCATGACTTGGACACAGGAGCAGGAGGATCTCCAGAGCATAGAACATGATGTGCTTGGGCAGCCTGTGCTGTGAAGGAGGTTGGTTGCAGTGTCTGGTGATTCTGGGTCCCTTTGATAAGTGCAGCCATGGGTAAACAGTGACAAACATCCTGATAGCAATGGCTGCATCCAAGAGGGTTTTGTTGCCCCATCCCTGGCTGTGTTCAAGGCCAGGTTGGATGGGGCTTGGAGCAGCCTGCTCTAGTGGAAGGTTGGAACTGGGTGAGATTTAAGGTCCCTTCCAACTGAAATCAATCTGGTATTCTATGACAAGGAGGCAGCCTTGTCTGCTAAAGCAGTAGAAAGCATTTTCCCGTAGTGTGACCTACCTTCAGTGATGATGTCGCACACTTTGAGGCTTGGCAAATGACTCGCTACTCCTTTCATATAGGAACAGACACTGGCATCCTGGCCTGCTCTTTGGTCTAAGCATGGTGAACTGAGATGCATTTTAAATGCTCTGCAGTGAAATATGGACTCTGACACTGTCTGTGACAAAAGTCCAATTGGTCTTTTCTTTTTAGAAGAACAGGAACTAGCTCTGTATATGCATTGCATGCAATGTGTCATTATCCTTCTGGCTAGAGGAACACCTATTAAATGAGAAGGGGCATTCTCACATAGCCCTCTGCTGCTAGACTTCTTTATGTATATTGCAAAAAGCATGTAATAAAAAGTGCTTTGGTGAGGCAGTTAGTTCAGAGGTACTTTCCAAAGGCTTACTAGATAGGACTCACTTTTTGACCTGTGCTGTTGTAGGTTTTTTGATTAGGTCTGGATCTCTTTGCCTTTTATAAGAGATGGAGTGAACATCTGAGTGTACCCTGAACAGTCCTTTAGTTAGAGAGGGAATTATGTTACTGTATTTCCCTGCAAGTATCTTCTAATTTTCATTTGAGCATCTATAGTCATGTTCTCCCAGCAAATGACTTTCCTTGTAATTCTCTACATAGATAAGAGCTCCATCATCCCCAGCATGGATTTTTCCATTCCCAGTTTCAGGCTACTTCTCATTTTTATCCTCTAATTCCTTCTCTCTTCTCCCTGGTATTTATAGGACACTGTCACCTCTTTTATTCCCCAGTTTGCAAGCTTCATGCATCCTGTTCTCCGTGCTCCCTCCATGGGAAATAGCTACTATTGCTGCTGTAAGAGTAAAGAGGGTGGGAAGAGGTTATAGTGGTTTAACAGTGTCTCATTTCAGGAGACAGCATTCTCTGCACTTGGCTTGTGCTGGACTGAAGTATGCAGAGTGGATTGCAGCCGGGGTCATAAATTTTGTTGATCCATGATGTATGAGTGAGGCAGTTTGGGCAGTTGTCAGTGTTTTGTTAAACCTTGAAGCAAGCTTTTGTTCACAGAATGAATGAGAAATGGAGATGTGTTATAGCATCATCCTTTGCATAGTTCTCCAGGCCTTCCGAGTGGGCTTTGCTTGAGGGACTTTATGGCCCTCTCGGTAGGAACACGGACTGCATGGTCCCAAACATTGCACAGGGACCCTGATGGGCAGCCTGAACCTCAGCCATTGTCCCTCTGTGAGCAGTGTCAGATACCTCAATTTGCCTACAGCTGTTTCAGATTTCTTACCTACAGGAAACCTGGAGAGGGGCTTTGGACAAGGGCCTGTAGGGACAGGACAAGGGGAATGGCTTTAACTGCCAGAGGGGAGATTGAAATGAGCTCCTAGACAGAAGCTGTTCCCTGTGAGGGTGCTGAGGCACTGGCACAGGGTGCCCAGAGAAGCTGTGGCTGCCCCGTCAGTGACAGTGTTCAAGGGCAGGTTGGACACAGGGGCTTGGAACAACCTGCTCTAGTGGAAGGTGTCCCTGCCCATGACAGACTCCATCTCCACAGGCTCTGTGCTAGCTGGCTGATCAATCCTGATTTTACCTTGATGGCTCTGCCTCTGTACCCTGCCAAGTGCCTTCCACAGAAGATAGACACGTATGTGTGTGTGTATGTGCAAGACAGTCCTTCCTAAACGCAATGCTTGTACCCTTTTCTCATGAACCTTTCAGTCTTCACTCTTGGTAGGTGAAGAGGAGCAGAGCTGGGCTATAGCTGATGTGGCTGGAGGCACAGGATCCCTCCTGTGCACAGGAGGCTCAGTGGTGCCCGCAGCACTGCCTGTGAAAGTCAGGGCTGTCACTGTAATAGCCTGATGATGAAGCTTAATCACCCTCCGTGTTTAGAGCTTCCCAAACAGCTGTGATGCCTACAAAACCGGGATGATGATAATGGCTCTTCCAAGGAGCCAAGGTCAATCTATAGCATCACCCGCTTGCACGTGGTGCTGTGTTATTTGTCACGTTTGCTGTGCCTGTTTCACCATGACCTCCTCTCCCTTTGTTTGGCTTTGATTCCTCCTGAGAGTGCTGGGGAAGGACAGCTTTATCTGAGCTCATGTGGCACCTGCCTCTGCTCCTGGGTGCTATAGGAAGAACAACAATAGCAACCCAATGCCTAATTCTTGGGCTTTTCGTACAATTGCATTAAAAACAGATAGTGTTTGGATCATGTCTTGGGTTTTTCATACAACTGCACTAAAACCAGATAGTGTTTGGATCATGGTTTGCAATGTTGTTGTGAAGGAGCTGACTGCCAATGACGCATTGAAGCTGATTGCAGCGGTCTATGACATAAAACAAAGTGGCTATTGCAGATTATGAATGGAATTTACTGGAAATCTTTTCAGTTCAGGTATTTTTTCATAAGGCAAGATGACCTTACATATTCTGTTCTTTAAGTATTAGGATATAATATTACAGCTTATTGCTGCCTACCTCTATCTCAATGGTTTCAGTTTGAATCTCTGATTTTCCCTGGTTTTTGTTATTTACGTGTTTTAAGTTTGTTTTTGTAAGTTAAACATTAAAGGCACCCACAGGAGAGTTTCGCTCAGGTTTATCTTCCAAGACAAAACAATTTGGAAGGACAGTCAGTGCTTGGCAAAGCTGGCATCTATGAACTGCACAGGCAACAGAGAGCTCATATGCGACTCCAGAGCTCAGCAGTCAAATGGTTCTGTCTCCAGCTTGGCCCAGCAGATTCTGTACAGTCACTGCAGGGAGGAAGCAGTGGGGGAGGAGAGGGCAGAGGCTGATGTTAATGTTTTTAATTTCTCATTTACTATCAGGCAGCACCATATGGAGCAGGATGGAGGATACAGAGGAAAGAGGGATGGAGAGCGGTTTTCCCTCGAGCTGCTTGCTGGAAGACAAGGAAAGTGGATTCTCTGCAGGTACCCTGAGCCTTGCCAGAAAAGTGGCTTTTATGATTGCTAATGGTGGTGAGTACATTTCTTTAATCAAATGTGTCAGCTTTGGGGTATTTTTTGTTGTTGTCCTTAATAGGATGAATGGGATTGACTTACACCACTCTAATATTTCCATAATGCCTGAGCATTGTTTTCCTGCAGCATTCACAAGTATGCTAGGCACTTGTCCCAATCAAACAGTATTTGTTTGGAGACCCAGTAGGGTGCCCAGGCATCTGAATGCCTCTAAATGAAACACCGCTGCTTCGGCTGATTGTGCAATGGCACTTCTCCTCCCAGCTGCATCTGAATATCTCCAACTGCCAGCAGACCTGTGGTGAACAGAGACTGTTTCCCCTGCTTGGCTGCTCCTCTGACATCTCTTCCTCCCACAGGTTGCATCGCCTCTTTTCCACTGACCGCTCAAAGCCGAGAGCTTTGCACTTGCTCAGAAGCCAAAGGCTTTGAAACCAGAGGGAGGGGGGAGAAGAGCATGGTATGAAAGTGATGATGCCCTTGACAATGTTGTGTTGTAACGTCTGTGCAGAAGGTGCTAGAGAGCTCGTGGGAGCTCTGAGCTCCTCTGAGAAGCGTGAAGGGTGTGAGTAAAGACTTGGGACAAGCTCTTCAGTAAAACAGCTCCTGAGGAGTGCTTTGGAGCTGAGACATCCTGAACCTAACTCTGTGCCTGGTCTGTATAAACCAGCCTGCTCTGTGTCAGCAGGGAGGCCCCCAGCAGAAACCCCTTCTAGTCCCTGGACTTGTGCGTGCCTGTGTGCGTGCTTAGACAGACAGTGCTCATCCAGCAGGGTTCCTCTCGAGAGCCTCAGGGAGCACATAAATCTATTGGCACTCCAGCTCCCCTCCAGCCTCACACACCCTCGGCTCAGCACGCTGCAAATTTCAATGATTTAAAAAGCGTTATTTGTCAGCTCCTCTCTTTTTAGTTTATCTTCTATCTTTTCCTTGCGCTGAGGTCATTGTTTCACAGCTGCAAAGCTGCAGCCTCATGACTCCATCTCTTAATTGTCTTTTAGGACTACTTGCCTTATCCATAATGGATTTGCGGTGTAGTCAGAAATGAAAAGTGATGTTTGTAAAACATGGGGTTTAGGGTAGCTCAAAAAAAAATCCTCAAACGTCTCTATAATGAGTGTGACTCATGGCTCCATTGAGAGAAAATACGCATGAACGTGTCAAAAATGTTCTTCTTGGTATGGTTTTGAAATGAAGAGCTTCTTGATGCCCAGCTATTGATCTTCCTTTAGAAGTTGTACCTTCTCTAATCTCTTCTCAAAAGCCTCACCGTGTTCTTCCCAAAGGTAAATAGACATTTAAATCGGGTGGTTGTGCACTGAGCATCTTGGCTGTGCTACGAATTCATGTTATTTTGAGCAGCAGAAAATAGTTGGAGAAGTCTTTTAATGGAGGGGGTGGTGAAGTGCTGTGGTTGGTTTCAAGCTTCTGCTCCCCCCTTTGGGTCTCCGTGAACCCTAAAGAACTGTCAATAATCTTCAGTGAGAGCTAGTAAGTAGTGTCTGGTGCCCCTTATGGGTATGGGCTGGGGGAAACTAGCACAGAACCTGTAGGAAAAAGCCTGGTTTGTGTATGAAGCCCATCCTAGCTGGTCTTGCTTCAAGTGAGACAGAGTCCTTTTCCACTCTGTCATTGGGCCTCTCTCTTATAGAGCCTGGCACCTGCCTTGCTCTTGGCATTTGAGGCCTTCTGACTCTGCCTTTGGCCCTGGTCATGCCTTAGTGTCCTAAAGTAAACAATATTGGTATGCTTGGATATTATACACATAGAAAGCTGCTGTCAATCTGCATACATGTGTATTTCTTACCTCTCTGGTGACTGTCCTAGGCTTGGTATAAAGGAACTTGTTTTCCTTTGTGAAGGGAAACAGGTACAGAGGAAAGTATCTCCTGATCCAAGCAGAAGCTCGGATTCAGGGTTCCAGATTTGCCTTCCCTTTGCACTGGCTATTCAGTGCCTTGTTTTTGTGATGCTCACACCGCAAAGCGGATGTGGTACCTGCGTTAAAGCAGTGCAGTGGGTCATGGCCTTTACAGGGACATGTTCAGGTAGCACACATCGGGGGGTACCTGATGTGCATATTTGTGAATGTGAGGGACACCTGAGCTAAATCACTGAATATTTACCAATGCAAATGAGCTAAATCTGCTGGGAAGTGTTTAGTGTACATGCTCAAGCCCTCAAACTTCCAAATCTGTGCAGAAGAAAGGCTTGCTTGGAGTCCTTTGCTAACCTGGGAGAGCTGCTTGTCCGGATGGCAGCCTTCCCAGGCAGTGCCTCCAAGTCCTGAGGCAGCAGCCACCGATCATGTCACCCAAGGGAAAGGACCTGTTCTGTGCACAGCACTCATGACAGCGAGGGAGGAGGTTGGAACAAGGCTTTCAAGGAAGGAGGTAGATGACCTTGAATTGAAAGGGTCTTTATCCTGTTTCAAATCTGAACCTTGCTGGATCAGGACTGACTGAAAATGATTCTCTTCTGCTGGTTGCTCAATGGCCTGTGTGAAGCATAATTGACAGATTTGGCCGTGATGTTGCCAAGACTTCAGGCTCTCTGTGAGTAACACAATTCTGGCTCCTGCTGTGCAGAGCCTGACTTGCTGTAATGTGAGGCATTGCTTGCTTTCCGTGATATTTTAGGGGAGGAAGGCAGTTTTCTACCCCACACAATGACTCACAGCTGAGAGAAACACAAAGCCACAAGCTCAGGGGCTAAGTTTAGTCTGTTGTTTAGTTTGATGCATGCATCTCACGAGACTGCTTTCAGACAGCTTGTGTTAATATCTGCCCTTCATTAAGATGGCATTGTGGGGTTTTGCATGACATAAATTTATGCCAGACGATGTTAGGAATAGGCTGCAGGAGCTAGAATCATCCCACCTAGCTGCAGGTGCTCAGGTGAGGTAGGTCTCTGCTCCTTGAAACAGAGGGAAGAAGCATTTGTGCTTTGAGAAGGTGACCATTGTGGACACTGCAGAGAGATATCTAGGTCTCCATGATCAAAAGGGAGTGAGAAGGGTGATGAACCTCTTAACTGAGTCCGTGGGTGATGAATCTGAACTTGCACTCAGTGAACTTGAGCTGAGAGCTCTATAAATGGAGGTCTCTCTCTGCTACAGGCCCTCACCGAGGAAATCACAGAGGTGGCTGTGTCTCACTTGGTAGCAGGGCAATCTATTGCTGCAGCATGTGGCTCTGTCAGTACCTCCAAGGGGATCAGGACAAGGTGTTGGCTCCTCTGCTGTTGCTGACCTAATATTTGGGGACAGGATCTTCAGCTCAGCTGGGTTCTCTCAGCTTTTTGCATCCTTGAGCCCCAGGCTCAGGACCTCTGGATATAGTGGCAGTGCTGGTTTTACTGCAGTGCTTTCCATATTTAATGTGGCTAAATGAGGCTGTCGCTTTAGGTGTGTCTCTGCAGGAAAGATGCTTCCTGTGTGTCTAGAAACTGCCTGGCTCTGCTTGGACAAGGTCTGAATGCTTAAGGCTGGAAAAGAAACTATTTTTTTGAGGCAGCAGGTACTGCTTTCTACAAGGTATGGAGGTCTGGCTTGGAAATGGGGCAAACCTTAGGCAGTGCCGACTTCCTCTGTAGTATTCATGGCTGGCTCTCCAGTCTGAGCCTTGACTGGTGTGGTTACGTCAAGAAATTCCCATTCAGCGGATGTTTGCTCTAATGTTAAGGGAATTTGCATGTCGTTTCCAATTCTTTTTCCAGTGCTACCATCTGTTACATTCCCCTGATCTTTTACCTGACCTCTAAATTGATCTAGTCCCTCTGTTTGGAGGTGAGGACCTGCCGCAGTTCACTAGGGATCAAGTAGGGCAGCAGTCTTCCAGGGGTTAAGCATTTACTGCAGCTAAGACATGTGATTTGGTCAAAGGTTTTATCCCATGGTGTGAAAACACTGCTTCCTTGCTCCTGCCCGGGAGTGTAGCTTGGGCTCTGCTTGTTCCTTGCACTCAGGCTTTCAAACCAGCAGTGCAGGAGGAAAGAGTGCACTAAAGCAGCAGAAAGAGCAACAGGTATTGAGAGAGGAAGCATATTTGCTTTGCAAAGTCTTTAAAGACCTTTGGATATCAGAAGGGGTGGCTGAGGAGGTATTTCTCCTTGGAGATACCTCCTGAAGGTATCCTGAAGGTCAGACAGAGAAGTTCAGCACCATGGAGCATCATAGGCTCTTGATGAAGCCCTTCATTACCACCTTCTCATTTCCATCTTAGCATAGTTGCCCAGGGAAGTTGTGAATGCTCCATCGCTGGTGGTGTTCAAGTGGAGGTTGGACATAGCCTTGGGTGGCATGGTTTAGTGGGAGATGTCCCTGCCCATAGCAGGGGGGTTGGAACTGGATGATCTTAAGGTCCTTTCCAACCCTAACTATTCTATGATTCTATAGAATCATCAACTTCTAGAATGGTTTGGGTTGGAAGGGATCTTAAAGATCACCCATTTCCACTCCCCTGCCATGGGCAGGGACACCATCCTCTTCTTCCTCTCCCCAAGGCACCTGACACAAAGCAAGCTGAACGCACAGCATTTTTCCATGGATGCTGCTGTGCGTTCCATGCTGAATTTAGCGCCACTTTGGCAACTCCTCAGTGCCTAAAGCTGTCTAAAGAAGGCCCCATGTGGTGAGGGGCAAAAATAAGCAAGTCAAAGACCTCATTAGGGAACAAGTTCATCAGTTGTGGCTGGGGCGAAAGACAAAGCCCTTTGCTTTCCGGGTCTCCGGAGCAAGCTTTCCTGTCTTGTAGCCTTTATAGTCACCTCACCTTGGAGCTGTTGCTGTTGACCCTGGTGTAGCTGCCACACAAGCATAAATTGGATGAGAGCTAATTAACTGTCAAAACCCAGGGCAAAAGACAATAAACCCCTGGTTCACCTCCTGGTGGGTTTTAGTCTTTTTCTCTTTGATGAGACAGCTTGTCCTCCATTCCTTTTGCAAACAACTCGCCATTGCAAAGGGAAGGCAATGCAGCAAGGCAATCATTTACCACCCGTGACAGCAAATAAACATGAAAAATGGGCTTTGAAATACTAAAAGACAATGATCAGAAAGGTTTCTTCTTTCATCCTAAATCATGATGTTTAGCACTCGGCTGCAGTATTAGAAGTTATTTATAAATGTCTTGGCTTGTTAGGAAATATATGTTTTTATATAAAGATAAATAATGTTTACTAATCAGATGATAGATTGATGTGTTCTGGACAGGGAGGGGCAAAAAACCAACACAGGCTCTGTGTAATAGCCCCATCTTTATGGGGAGGCACCTAACTAATGGCGATACTGCAGGGTGACATTTGCTCCTAGGCATATGTAAAACAAACGTGTTCCTATTGGAGGAAAGGTAATCAGAACTTCTGATGGAACAATCTTCTGCCAGAAAATGCTGGTTAATCAAACCCAGAGTGTCCTGCTGAGTGGTGCCAATCACAGACATGTTCAACTGAGGAACATTCCCGTTTTGCTTTGGTAAGGTAAAATCCTTGTTTCCGCACTTGGATCCTTCACATACAATGTTGTTATACTCGAGCAGGATTTAATTTGTTACATCGCTTTGACAGTCTCAAAACAAAATGTTTCAATGTGTCAACGCAGATGGGCTCAAAATGGGATTTGTTTTTTGGATTGTCACTTCCTGAGAAACTTCAGATTATTTATTTTTGCTCTGTTTCAGTGTAAACCCACCCAAAATGTCAGTTTCTCATATGACAGAAACTCCATTTTTCACTCGACTCCAGTTACAGCATTTGAATTTTGAAGTTCAAAGGAGCAGAAACAGGAGGCAGGAAGATGTGTTAAAACCACCTTTCTTTTCCCCCCACACAGACACGTGACTCAGCTATGTCAAACTCAGCGTTTTCCAATGTTGTTACTGGAATTGGGATATCACTGTGTTGTTATTTCCATGTTATGGTAGGCACATTCCTAACTGGGACCTGTGAGGATATATTTCTTCTGGGAAGGCTCGAGTCCCTCCACCTGAACGCTGGACACATCCTCCTCATCCCACTGAAGCAGAGGTATTTGTGGATTCTCATCTCTGCTGTTAAGGGTCTTGAATCGTTTTGCTGATTGTGTGTTTAGAAATAATGGAAGCTGCTATTCCCCACAGGCTCTGGAGCATCCTGCTGACCTGGGGGACTGTATTATGGAGTTTCAGTGTCCTCTGTACAGTGAAGCAGTGATTAGAGCTGCCCGTGACAACTCCACAAGTGGGAGGGCTCTGAGCACCCCCCCCAAACAGCAGTAATGGTGCATCTGCTGCACCAGCAGCTTTCATTTAGAAACAGTTCCCGAGCCCTCCACATACTGTTTAACAGTGTGAGCAGGCTTGTGTGTGATTTGTTTTCTTTGCAAAGGAGTTGTAACACACTTTGGAGCAGCCTGTAAAGAGTTAGAGGTGCATATATTCAAGCTTTTATCTTGCTCTGAGGTTAATAGGTTAATGCTATTACCTTTTGCAAGCACACCGACAAACTAGAACTGCAGAAGCCAGATTGGAATCTAGGTGACAATATTGCCTCAGCACCCATCGCTACTGTGTGCCCTTGCGGGTTATTTCAACTGGTCTGAGGTTAGGGCAGCCTAGCTTAGGAAGTCTTTAAGGGGGAATGTGAATCATGCTGGAAATGAGGAGTTTGATAAATAAGATGAAGACAGATTTATTTCACACAGGATTACTTTGGTATTTGAAAGTAAATTCTATGCAGCAAAAGCATTCTGTAACTTAATTACAGGAATTTGACAGGTTTTATTTCAAGAAGAAAACAATGTCAGCAGTTGTCATGAGCCAGCCGGAACAGAGCCTTGCTCATGGCACTCCTTTTCCACACTATTTTGAATTGTACTGTAGTCAATTTGAGGCAGCTCTACTGATTTCACTGGGTGGTGGCTGTGGATTTATACTGGTGGGATTCAAAAGTGATTTGGCTTGTTGCATTTGGATTGTGGACAACTTAAGACATCTGGCAGGTTAGCAAGTATTAACACCATTGCTAATCTGAACTACCAGGAATGGGAGCCCACGCTAGGTAATAACACTTGGGAATTGACGAGATGAAGAAGAAAGATGATTAATGAAAATGTACAAATATATCCCAGGCTTTCCTATCCCCATGTCGTCATCATTAGTGCTGCTGAAAGATATGATGGAGAATTGTCCAGCCTTGCCAACATACTGGAGGTGGAACTGATGTAAGGTTGGTATGGATATAGTGCAAGATTCTAATATAAATATGGGGTACCATTTCCACCTCTTCAGCAATAGGTTTATTACTACTAAGTAGTAATAGAACAATAGCTAATAATTGGTCTGTTCTTAAAGATCAGACTCCTGTGTGTTTCAATATAAAAATACATAATAGTATGTAGGCGTTTGAGTATGTATGTAAGCAAGGTGGCTCCTTGTGTAACCTTTAGGACTTGCTGTAGGAAGTCTTTGGCCATCTTGGTATCATGCAACCCATTGTGCCCTCCATCCTCACTTCATAGAAGACTCTGATTTGCTTTTGGCTTCAGGTTTCTTTTTGCTTTTGAGGGAGGGGGGAAGACAGTATTTCACTGTGGTGAGAGGAGGGGGAAACAGTGCCTACATGTGATTTTTGTTTGGCTCCTAACTGGGCTTTAGATGGATGGGGAAAACGAACTTGGATTGCAAATGGTTCACGTTGTAACAAACTGGCCTGCTGGGAGCCCTCCAACCTGGAAGAGCTTCATATGGAACACGTGTTCAAGTATGGGGAAACAATCCTGCAGCAGTGAGAAGCTCTGCTCCTTTTGCACTGTCTTGCAAGGAACAGTGTCATGGTGCTGCGAGAAGCTCCAGCACTGATGGCGAGAGGTGTCAGGGTGGGTGGTGTGTGCAGGATGCTTGGTACGCCTTGAAGGCTGAAGTCCTGTTTCAGGGAACTGCAGTTGTCAGAAATCAGGCTTGCCCAGGTTTCATTGGCTCTGTTGGCTCCTTCAGGGTGACTTTTGGTAGCACGCAGCTATTAAATGCAGAGAGGGCCTCTGACTCCCAAACAGAAGAGAGTGACGAGAAGGCATGGTAACAGGCTGTGAGGGCAAAGACGTGCCTTGGTAAAAGATTCCTGTAGCTGAATTGGAGTTGTGTTAAACTCTTCCCTGAGGGCAAACACTTGATTTTATTTATGGCTCCTGAGTTGGAAGAAAGCCTTCATTTTAGAAAGGTTTCAGAATGATTTCTCTTCTCTCTCCTGCTTGTTTTATTTAACTATCTGTGGCACTCACTATTGTTTCACATAATAAAAGCACTCTGTTGTAGCAATCGAAAATCAGCTTCTTAATAAACTAAAGCTATCTTCCCGTTTCTTGGTTTCCAAATCAGGTAGCTGTGGGAATGTCCTTAGGTCTTTTAAATTAGGAATGGCCTTTTAAATTAGGAATTACCTTAGGTCTTTTAAAATTCCCATCACTCCAGTCCCTATATTAGGCTCAAACCATTTTAAACACATTTATTTTCTGAAGATAACCAAAGAGATTTTTGTGCCCCAACGCTGCTCACAACCTCAATAACAGAGTATCCATGACAGGTAAAATTCCCCAGTTGGACTAACACTAGGAATGGCTCTAATCTTAAAGTAAGGAGGAATATTGCTTTCTCGCAGTTAATGCTGAAATGCTGGGCACTGTTTCTTGACCTGCAGGAGATGGCATATGATGCTGTATGCTGCAGTAGGCTGTGGGTGATACATCATGCTTTAACAAGAGCTAGAAGCCAGCACGCTCCTTACCTCCCTCTGCACACAAAAAGTACATATTGATGCTACTGGGCTGCGTAAGGACTTGACCTTCCTCTTATTAAAATCAAACCTTGACTAGAAGATAGAGAATACCAAACTCTATAGCCTTCATTATAGATACCAGTGCAATGCTTGGAATCACAAGGGACTCTCCACAGTGACTCACAGATAGAAGGAAGAGGGTTATTTGGGCTTTTTTTGGATAACTAAGGCTGCTTAAGCCACCACAGGTTAGCTCCCGAAGCTAGAATTGCTCCTGCGGATCCAACACCTTGTCACTGCCGTGTGCTCTGCCATGTCTCTTGATGCTGCCATCTTCTTCAGCTGCAGGGGGGCTCCTCTTTCAAGCACTGACCTCTGCCTCTGTGCTAATCCAATCTGATCTTGAGGACCAGACAAGATAACGGTGACAAATAATGGGAATAGGGAAAACTGAGGTAACTGTGTGTCACTGTTCAAATGGGCTGGAAAAGAGAGTGGGATTTCTTTGGGGCATTTAAATGACCATATTGTCAAGCGCATCTTTCAAAACTGAAAAGGGGAAGTGTCCCGTTCCTCACAGGTTTTGTATTGGGTCTGCTCTTTGCTTTGTTTCAACTCAGGTACTTGCCCCTTCCAGGCAGCTCCTGGTTTTGCTCCACATGGGAATGACGGTCCTCCTGTATTATTTCCTATGCCGCTCTGCTGTCCTGGCTCTGCGCTCTTGCATTCAACTTGGTTGTATGCATGTGGAGCAGTGTTTTGTCTTCAGGCTGATGTTACTCAGGCGGTTGAACTGAGCTAAGATCTAGCCTTTGATGTCC
The DNA here is from genome assembly GCA_032466535.1 of Forpus xanthops. Lineage (NCBI taxonomy): Eukaryota > Metazoa > Chordata > Aves > Psittaciformes > Psittacidae > Forpus > Forpus xanthops. The sequence goes on along the minus strand of JASSUY010003777.1, from coordinate 5,058 downwards.
CAGTGCAGCATGCCCCATCAAAGTGGCATGGCCCATTTGACTGTATGTAGCCCTCCTGAAATGAAGAAAACTTAAGTATGCCCCTTCCTTACCGTGCCAGCTCCCACTTCTCTGCTGACCCTTCTGTTGTTTCCTGTTGAGAGCATATAGATGGGATAACCATGTCTTTGGTTAATGACACCTACCCCCACACTGCACAATGTCTGTACTCAAATGCGAGCAGAAAGCATCAAATGGACATGACATAGATGAGGGCAGAGCTAGAGAAATCTGAGTTTACATTCTTTCCTTGCTCTTACTAGCATCAGTAATATGAGGGGCCCAAGGGAGAGAGCTGTCAGGCAGGTTTTGCTCTTTCTCTAAAACAGCTTTTAGAGTGTTGTTCTCAAGACACTGACTTGTGCTCAATCCCTGCAAATGACTCCACCACCCTAGGCCTGCTTTGTATGTTTGTCATTGGCATCACCAGAACCCAGGCTGTTGGTTCACTTTGATAGTGTTCAGTCTCCCCTTCGGATCACTGCCCTTTCTCCATTGCAGTGTCGGGCTGGAGGGGTTGATGATCCACATGTTGAATGGAGTTGGCTGCCAAGGTCCAGCAATGAACTGATGAATACTGTATGCGCCAGTGATTTGGTGTCTACACTCTGTATGATACCTGTAACAGAGCAGCCCACCAGCGCGATTATTTGGTGGCTTCTCTAATGACCTCGATGCAGGACTCTTCTCACGTGGGAAATGGCTGGTTTAGTCCCTGTTCAAGCTCATCTCTGAACCAGCCTTTGTGGCTGTCTAAGACTAAGCTTTCTGCACCATTTGCTTGTTGTCTGTTCCCTCTTAAATTGCCAGCCTTGATGCCATATGGCTCACTTAATAGATAAATAAGCCACTGAGTGTGGTGTAAATATTTCCTTACAAGTTAGACTGCAAATGAGGAAGCTGTTATTTCATCGGAAGAAATTGAGCTTTTAAAGCGAGATTAAGAAAAGAAGTCTGGTTGAATACTGCTGAACTTCACCCTGAAGCTTCTGAATGCCTGATATTTATTTAATAAACTGACTAGATTTTTAATTACTGTTTAAACCTGCCCTTTGGTGAGACTCTCTAAGATCTATTGGGATGTTATAAATGGCAACAAAAGAGGCAGCTCTTTTTTCAGGCAGCGGATGTGACATAATAAAGTCAGGTTTAAGAGTACTAAGATTATGTGAGATTAATTCTGTAATGGAAAATACTAAGCAACTTGCAGTGCATTTACTGCAGGACAACCTAATACTCTCAGTTCAAAGCTTAACAAAGCCACAAAGGCTAAAACAACAACTGCCCCTTCTCTCCCATGAATGTGCTCTGGGAACAGCATGTAGCTTATTAAATTATTACAGAGACTATAAAAGGATGTATCTCAGAGCTCATCTCTCAGTGTACTTGCCTGCATGTGTACACTAAGCTTCCTGACAGCTTTGCCAAGAAATAAATGCATATGGGAAGGAGAGGAGCATCTCCATATTTACTGCACTTAAAACACTTGGAGGATGGTGTGGTCCCATCCATTTCTTTTTATCCACAGGCTGCTTTAACCTGACTCTGGGAAACAGTTGTGAGAGCAGAGGTGTTTCACTGGTGTAATGGGAATCAATGGGAGAAGAACTATTAGGAGGGGGTGGGTGGGTTACAAACTTGTCCTTTTAGCAGAAATCTGGAGTAAGACTGGTTGTTCGTTATGGTCAGATACATGAACACATTTCGATGTTGTCTTTAAAGCAAGTGTTTAATGCTGTGCCATCTTCCAGAGCTTAATGTTAAACGGTTTGTCTTGTTTAAGAAAAGCGACCAGGTATTCATGATTAAAGCATGACTCCAGTATGGTTTCACAGCGGTGAGTAGGGGGTACTGTGGCAATGCCTCCAAGGAGACTGAAACCCTGCTATGCTGCAGTGCCTTGCAGAAGGAGAAGGTAAGGGAAGTAACATTCAGACCATCCAAAGAGAAGATTAAGGTAGAGCTGTTTGTGAAACGTGCTGTAGCCTCAGGTGACTTAACATCTCAGTGCATGTAAGTTGTGCTTGGAAAAGGTCTAGCTCTTATCTGATGGAATCAATTATTCCTGGCACTGGGTGGTGAAGCGCACAAATACGAGGAGTATCTGTTGAGAGCCCAACTCTTGTGCATTTTGGTGCCCTTGAAATTAAGGATTCTAGTTCAGCTGTTGGCTTCTGAAGATAAACCTTCTGGCTGAGGCAGGCAGAGAGTATTTCAATGGAGAAGTGGCTGAAACAACAAAGCTGCCAGCGATTTGGTCTAGTCTGCCTTTGGGAAGCCAAATGGGCTTTCAATGGTTTTCAGTGGTGGCTGCCTGGGCTGCTGTGAAAACCCACTTGAAGTTTGCTCTTCGAAGCAACATTGACTCTGTGTTTGAGGGAGATGCATTCATTGCTGCTGGGTTGGACTACTTGTTTTTATCTTGTTTGAACAGGGTATGCAGCTGGTTGGGGTTTCTTGGGATTTAGCCACGCAGGATTTTGCCACTTAGTGTGAGCAGTAAGTGCTGTAGAATGGGGACCTTGGCAAGGGGCCGTGTTTGCAGCTGGGTTACTGACCTGATCCTGCCTTTGCCCTACCTGGTGTTGGAATTAGCGTTGGTTTTGCCATTTCTTGTTCTTTCTGCTGGGCACACGCAGCTTCCAAGCACTGCTGGTACAAGTAACGCTGGGTTTTCAAACCAGATGTCCCAGAGGCTGTGCTCGCTGGCACGGAGCCGCTTCCCTGCGGATGCTGGTGAGCCAGGACTACCCAGCATAGCTCTGTGGTGCCAGTTCCAGCTGGGAATGTGCACTCCTGACACCAAATTCCTGGCCTTGTTTCAACTACACGATTAAAAGCAGGGTCGTTAGGAGGAAGAGTCCACTTCTCAGGTGCGGTGGGTTACAAGAGAGTCAGGTTCCCAAGAGGATCCCTGTCACTTGTGGTGAAGACAGTGAGGATGTATCCTGTCAGAAATCTCAACATTGCGTTTCTGGCTGCCTTTTTCCTCCCAAAGCCTGAAGATGTTTGAGTAACACTCTGGTATGCTGCATCGATTGCAGTATTCCACTGTTGGTGTGGCATGCAAGGCCGGTCAAATACCTTCTCTCCAAACTTCAGCCTCTGTGAAGCTTTCTCTAACAATCTGATTTACTCTGCTACTTCCCTATGGAATTTTGCTATAGTATTTAACACCAAGAGCAAGGCTAAAAAACATTTGTCCAACCCCCATAGAGCTCAGTGGCTATTCCACAGCATCTCCTGTGACCTGGAGTATTGCTGGGGCTCCTGTTGTAGTGTTTGCAACTCGGAGGGTCTCCAGGTTGGATAAAGAGTGTAAAGAAGTGAATACCTTTGTGCTCAGTGTCATATGCTCTTTGGAATGATCTGCTGGCAGAACTTTAATTGTGTTTCCAGTAATTTGAGGTTATGGCTAGGATTACATCTCCCAGGCAGAGAGAGATATTAATCAAGAAACAGGCCTCTTAATCCTCCTTTCTCTTTTAATGAAACACTGTAAAAATGCCTTGCACCGGGGGATGTCAAGTATCAGTTGTGCTTTGATTAACTTGCTTTTGTGACGGGTTTACTGTTGTACCATGTACCAAGTTATTCAGCAACCTAATTGAAGCTGTCTGTCAGGAGGAAAGTACAAAGAGAGCATTATTTTCTCTTTGGAGTTGCAATAACAGACTTGTGTATCTACAAACTTTGGGGGTTTTAGGTGCTGGTTACTCTGCACCCGTTGTGACATTTTTAACCTTCAGAATAAATGGACGTGACACAAATCACACTGTCCCCAGAATGGCAATTAGGAAAGAGATAAGAAATGGGAAATGTTTTTGCAGCTGATATAAGTTAAGCACTTGCTTTCTCACAGCAAAGTGGAATTTGGACCAGCCTTGCTGGAGTATAATGAGTGTAGATCTGGGCCAATTGAGAGGAGCATTGGGCTCTGAATCTCTAATCCTCTCTCCTTTTTTCCTCCGCTCCCCTTCTGAAATCAAAACACATTTTCAATGGAGGCTTTGTGGTCTGAGTTGCATTTGGCTTCTTATCTTCTCCGTTCCTTCTAATGTGGCTTGATTATATTAGATATGAACTTCCACGTGGCTGGAAGCCAACACCAGACAGACCATTCTCTCTCCTAGTTACTGAAACCTGACAGGGGAATGCCAAGCCTTTTCACAGGACTGGGTTTATTTTTAGAGGAGTTTTTTTCTTGCCTCTTTAAAAAATAACCTCTTGAAAAATAATGTCTTCAGATCATCTCAAAGGAAAATACAGCCAGAGTCTGGAGTCTTCCGTGCAAATGCAGCCTCTTCCAGCTAACGTGGCACAAAAGCCCACAGACTGCACCCACCAGCCTGACACCCACCAACTTTTAGCAGCTCAGATAACTGAGTGAAGTTTTCTATGTGAGTGGGTGCAATTGCACTCTCAACCATGGGAATATGGATTAAAAGCTTCACAGTGAACTCTTTTGTATGTTGGCTGCTCTGTGGTCAGAAGAAATCAATCACGAGATGGTCTTTCCCTTTGCAAAGTTTATAAGGGGGGTTGTTAAGCCTGGAGAAAAGAAGGCTTCTTAAGGGGAGACCTTAGAGCAGCTCCAGCACCTAAAGGGGCTACAGGGAACCTGGAGAGGGGCTCCAATGGGACAAAGGGAATGGCTTTAACCTGCCAGAGGGGAGATTGAGATCATGCTGTGGCATGTTCTTGCATGTCACGTTTTCCATGGCACTGTGAGTTGCTCAGGTCCCCAACCTCTAACTCCCTCTGCTAATCTACCAGGGTGCTGTATGTGTTGTGGTGACCTAAGAGCAATTTGTAACACTTTAATGACCATATTAACTCCTCTAACTGTAAATGACAGGGTAATTAGTCTCAGCATAGCAGCTTGAACAATTTGAGCAAGTGACAGAATGTCCATTAATGTAATAAGAAGAAAAAGAAGTAGCGTCTGTCATGGGTTCAGCAGCAGCAGTCATTTTTCTTTAAGCAGTAGCTGGTGTAGCACTGTGTTTTGGATTTTTA
>JASSUY010003768.1:0-11574 GCA_032466535.1 Forpus xanthops | reverse complement strand
CAGGTTTCCTGCAGCCCCTTTAGGCACTGGAGCTGCTCTAAGGTCTCCCCTTCAGGAGCCTTCTCTTGTCCAGGCTGACCCAGCCCATCTCTCTCAGCCTGGTTCCAGAGCAGAGCTGCTCCAGCCCTTCTGAAGCATCTCTGTGGCCTCCTCCAGACTTGCTCGAGCAGGTCCAAGGTCTTTCACTTACAGAAGTGAGACTCATTTGCAGTGCAGGAATAGCTGGAAGCTGGCTAGTGAGCTACAAAACTCATTTATGTTTAAAACCAAGAGAATTTTCTGTTGGATTTCACATACCTCTTTGTTAGTAAGTTTAAGCTGTTAGATGATCTGGGAGAACAGTGGCCAGACCTGCTACTTCTGCAGTGCTTTAGAAGCCTGAAATGCTGTCTTGTCAGTTCCAAAATGGAAATTTCTTAAAAGTTCACTGATCCTTAATTATTAGAAGAGCATGTAACCATCTCACAGACGTAGGGAAGATGGAACAGACACCAAGAGGGGGCAACTACAGTTGTGATTGTGAGAGTTTGAAACCAGGTAGGATGAATCCTGTTCTGGGAACTTGGAGCTGTTTGAGATGTGTGGTTATTTTGCTACAGACCTGTGTGAGGATGGCTTACTGGAGGGAATGGGAAGCATGCTGTGGTTTGGCGAGTCCTCAAGCTTTTTGGAGACCCCAAGAGTGGAAGTATGATTTTGTTGGGGGCTCAGGAAGCCACAACTGTGTACTTAGGCTGTGGTTTCAGCACTGCTGTTCCAGCACTCTGGTCCCTCTGCCCTAGTTTCAGTTGTGCACATTGAATTAAAGATGCATGCTCAGTGTTGTCCTGCACCTCAGCCAAGTGTCAAAGGCTCTGCCCTAATTTTGACTCAGTTTTATGCTTGGTGGTGCTGGTGTGGTGCAGGTTGCACTTAACTGCGTTCCCTGCAACCTGTTCATTCAAAATGTGGCATTTCTCATTTGCAGTCAGCTTGACTCCTCCTCCTGCTTTCCCGTTCTCAATGTGTTTGCCTAAGGAAATGTTTCTAAGGAATGCCTTATGGATTTGTGTATGACAGGAAATGGATATGAAGGAGCAGTTCATGGAGAAGACAGTGAAGGTCCCCACACATGGGTGAATGCAGCGGTGGGATAGAGGCGTACTGGGGCAGCAGGGAGACGCTTGGAGGGCTGTGGCTGTGATCCCAAGGGAAGCGCTCCGCTTCCTATGCCTCGGTTACCCAGCCGAGCCTAGTCCACCTCTTCCTGGAGGAATCCACCAGGGGGCAGCAGCGCGGAGGGCGGCGCTCTGGCCGCTGGGTGTCGCTCTCAGTAGTGCAACGGCTGCGTGAGGGGTGGTTGGCGCAGGCGCAGTGTGATGTCCCGTGAGCCGGCGGCCGTGGCCTCGCGCGGTGCCGCCGCTGCTGCTGCCGCAACGGGGCGGGCATGCAGGCCCCGGCGGAGCCCCGGCAGGCCAGACCCCGGCCCCAGCCCAACGGCGGCGGCCTCGCACGGCAGCTCTGGGCCTTGGGCCTCAAGCTGCGGGAGGTGCCGGGCGATGGGTGAGCACCCCGGGGCCGGCGGTTCACGAGTGGAGGCAGCCGTGTCCCCGGCGCTGAGAGCGGCCGCCGCTTGGTGGAGCGGGGCCGGGGCTGCGCAGCAGTGAGGGTTCTCCCGGTGCACCCGCGGGTCTTCAGGCTCTGCTGGGGGGTTGTGCCCCCTGGGCTGCTCCCTCCGGGGAGCTGAGGCTCTGCTAGCACGCAGAGCGTGCAAGGGGAGGCGCAGAAGTGTGGGGCAGAAGGGGCATCAGATTGGTCTGCTAAGGGATTGCTGAGCAGGTCATGGGGCTGCCCTTAGCTGCAGCTTGTCCTTTGGCTCAGTGGCTGTTTAAGACAGCTGAGCCCAGCACTATTCATCAGTACAGCAAAGAGAGAGATTACAGAGGAGGGACACAAAAATGAACCAAGGGATGGAGCACCTTGCTGTGAGGAACAGCTGAGAGATCTGTGGTTCAGCCTGGAGAAGATTCCAGGAGACCTTATTGTGGCCTTCCAGTTCTTAAAAGGGGCCCATAACAAAGATGGGGAGAGGGTTTTTAGCAGGGGCTGTTGTGACGTGACGAGGGGTGATGGGTTTAAACTGAAAGAGAGAGATGAGTATGGATGTGAAGAAGGAATTCTTTACACTAAGGGCAGTGAAACACTGGCACAGGTTGCCCAGAGAGGTGGAGGATGCCCCATCCCTGCAGACTTCCAAGGCCAGGCTGGATGTGGCTGTGGGCAGCCTCATCTACATGAATATGTCCCTGCTCAGTGCAGAAGGGTTGGGCTGGCTGAGCTTTGAAAGTCCCTTCAACGCAAATTATTCTGTGATTCTTGCTGACTTTCACTTCTGCTGTTGGCAATGACAAGAGCCACCAACACCACCTGTTTTTACCAGGAGTTCCACCAGTAGCAACCAACAAAAGAACAAATGATAGGTGCTGCTTCACATTCATATCCATGTTGAACTTACTGGGCAGAAAGAGCAGCTGTTGCCCTTGAACATCATACTCCCTGCTGCTGGACCAGTCCTGTGTTCAGTGGTGTGCTCCGAGCTGTATGTCACACACACCAACCTCTGCTTTCTGTCTTGTAGCAACTGTTTGTTTCGGGCCCTGGGGGACCAGCTCGAGGGGCACTCACGGAATCACCTCCGCCACCGTCAGGAGACAGTGGATTACATGATCCAGCACCGGGAGAACTTTGAGCCCTTTGTGGAGGATAATGTGCCCTTTGAGAGACACGGTAGGGTCTGCACAGGGCACTGCTGGAAGGGGTGGTTGTGTAATGTGCTTACATCTCACAGGAGTTAGCCTCTTGCTAAAGGGTTCCTCATCCCAGACCCATGGTAGGGCTCCTCGTTAGTGTTCAGAATCAGTGAGTTTACCTTTGGATCTGTTATGTTTCCATAGAAAGATGAACTATTAAACTTGCCTTAATTGGGGATGGTGGTCAATGAGAAGCTCACCATCACTTGGCTTCAGTGTGCGCTTGAGCCCAGAACCCCCCATGTGTTGGGCTGCACCCCCAGAGCGTGAGCATCAGCTCAGGGAAGGGATCCTGACCCTCTGCTGTGCTCTGGGAAAACTCCCCCTGCAGCCCTGATCCAGCTCTGGGGCAACAGCACAGAATGGAGCACAGTGGAGCTGCTGGAGTGAGGCCAGAGGAGGCCATGGAGATGCTGTGAGGGCTGGAGCAGCTCTGCTCTGGAACCAGGCTGAGAGAGCTGGGCTGCGTCAGCGTGGAGAAGAGAAGGCTCCTGAAGGGGAGACCTTAGAGCAGCTCCAGTGCCTAAAGGGCCTCCAGGAAAGCTGAAGAGGGGCTCTGGGCAAGCATCTGTAGGGACAGGCCAAGGGGAATGGCTTTAAGCTGCCAGAGGAGAGATTGAGATGAGCTCTCAGGCAGAAGCTTTTCCTTGTTAGGATGCTGAGGAGCTGGCCCAGGGTGCCCAGAGAAGCTGAGGCTGCCCCGTCCCTGGCAGTGTTCAGGGTCAGGTTGGACACAGGGGCTTGGAGCAAGCTGCTCTAGTGGAAGGTGTCCCCACACATGGCAGGGGTTAGAACTGGATGAGCTTTAAGGTCCTTTCCAACCGAAGCCAGTCCAATTCCATGAAATTAGTCTTGGAAATTGTTTAAATTTAGGAAAATCTTGGTGAAAAAAAGAGAATCAGAAAAAGTCAAGGAGTCAAATCCTGGTGTTTTCACAAGGAACTTGAAAGAAAGATCTATCTTTCCTTGAATACTGGTTGGTGCTGAGTGACTGATTTCTGTGGGTTCCCTTTTCTCCTTGACACTTGATATTTCATAGAATCTTCCCAGGGGAAGATTCAAAGCAGGGACAAACCCAGCCTTTGTTCTCACAGCTTCGAGCATGTCAGTTCTCACGCAGGTGATGCATGAAAGCACTTGGTTACTTAGTATGTGACTGTCTTCCCTCCACACCACCACAGAGCTGATGGCCTTGCATAATCTAAGGGTTTACTGTGGGTTTTGGGGGTTTCTGTGTCCAGTTAAGGCATACTAATTTCAGTTGCTGCCAAATTCTTGCCTCAGAAGTTAGTGCTTCCCAGCTAGGATTTCCTTTCCAGAATTTCCTGGGCTTGTGTTGAAGTTTCATTCCTCACTATCCCCCCAGTGCTTTTGGACGTGTCAGAAAAGAGGTTTCCAGCTCTTCTGTGTGTTTTTTCCTTTAGTTTCCAATCTGGCAAAGCCTGGTACCTTTGCTGGCAATGATGCTATTGTGGCCTTTGCAAGGAACAATCAAATGAATGTGGTTATTCATCAGCTCAATGCCCCACTCTGGCAGGTGAGAAACCAAACTTCTCTGTTTTGGCCTAATTTTTAGCTGATGACTAAGTGGTGTTAAACGGTCTTGATTTATTAAAAGAGAGCAGTCAGTAGCTGTGCTTAGCTGGGCAGGGTATAGAGCTGAGTTTGATATTCAGTCCTGGGGGGGGGGAAAGATTCCAGGTTCTCAGAGGGAATGAAAGACAACAATGAATGCATGCAAGGTAAGTATTTGGTGACAGAGCAGTGTGTTTAATTTAGTTTTAAACTGCTGGCTTCAGTGGTATGTTTCTGCCTCTTGAAGATCAGACTGTGTATGACATGCCTTTTCTGATATTAATTTGAGCCAGGTTTAAGGAAGCTTCTGTACAGTAAGGTTTAGGAATAGGGAATTGGAGGTATCACAGGGCGGCCTTGCATGGTGTTTGGAGTAAGGAGGTTTCTGACAGGTTCTCGGCTGGGCAGAAGAGGGAATATGTTTTAAAGCCTTCAGGCAATGTTTAATCAGCTTCTGGAAGAGGCTGTGCAGTGGGATTTCCTCTGACAGAGGCACTGGAACAAGTGATCCACCAGGTCCCTCCTATTCCCCTTTTGTTGCTTTATGTGTGAAATGTGTCCATGCTCTATCTCTGCCTGCTTCCTGAGCAAGTGAGAACCTGTTTGCAGTCAGGATTGTTCCTGGCCCAAATTTACAGACAGAACCAAAGTAGTACATAGATAAAACACAACAATAAAAATAAAAGACCAGAGGGAAGCTCTCTGTGGTGCCTTAAGTATGTCTGAAACAGCGTCAGCTCGATTCCAGAACCCAAGTGAGTTTAAATTCTTATTTCTGTGGCAGTCATGGGAAGCAAGACAGATAAATAATACTCAACTGCTTGACCTGTGAGTGTTTGGAGGTGTTGACCCTGCAGGAGAGTTCCTGGGGCTGCACTTCATGTTCTGTTACTGCTCTGAACCGGATACTCACCTAAGTGTACTTAAATCTTATCATTATTTTTCCATGTCTTCTTGAGTAACTTAAACTCTTCCCCTCCCCATTCATTGACCTTTCCAGGACTGGAAATACAGAGTTTGTGATGAGGTTCTGTTTTACCTGAGTGTAGTCTTGCAGTGAAGGGTTGTCTTAGGCTGTTGAGAATGGTGTAGGTGGAGAGCTATTAGTAGCTGGAACATAAAGTCTCCTACCTACACAGAGGATACATCAGGACATCACAGGATGGTGACAGTGTTAGCAAGTTGCTAGACTTGACTAACCCAGGACACCCTTTTCTCTTCATTTTCTATACTTTGACATTTCCCCCCCTTTCTCTGCTGTGGAGCCCTGGTAAAACTTCAGAAAGATGAGATTCTAAAGAGGCAGCTCAGGAAGATGCTTAAAGCAGATGCTGTGAGTATGTCCATTGGTCCCAACTCTAAAGCAGATGGTGAATTATCCTTTAATTTTAAAAGAACTGTTTGTATCCACCACAGCAGAGCTGGAATATTCAGGGCTTACAGCTGTTTGTCAGGCCTTGACGTGATCAGAAGCTCATGGGAGGTGGCATCTCCACATGAACTTCTTAGGGCTTTAAACACCCTTTACGTTTTCTGATAGTGACTGTAAATGCAGTGCTTCAGGTCAGCTCAGACATAGAGGTTATTTTATTGGCTTTTTGGATAATTCTCTACCTTCTTTCACTGCTTGTTGCTTTTTTTTTATGTGCAGCTATCTTTTACTTACAATTTCAGTGTGTTGTGGAAAGAGGCTTTACTGCTGAGAGCAAAATTGGCTGATTTTCAGGATAATCTTGCAAGAGCTTTGGGATGGTTTTGGATACCTGTTTAGGCTCTGGCAGAGGAGAAATGTTGAGAATAAATTTTGAGTTCCAAGATGTTGAACAACTTCATAGGGTAAAAGGCAGGAGGGAAGTCTTGAGTTGGAACTTAAAGGTGAGCAAGTGTAAGCTGGGTGAATGAAGAGTGTCTATTGTGCAATCTGAAGCTGTTGGTACAGCACAAAGGCTGAAAGGTGACTTGGTGTGTGCTCTGTAAGTGGGATGAGCTGATTGCCCTAAAGCAAGTGTGTCTTGTCGTTTGCTTGCTGCCATCTTCTCCAGAGAGCTGTGAGATCTTTGAACTCCTCACAGGAAAGCAGAGGAGATCTGCAAACCCAGTGGAATTTTCTGCATTCCTTGCAGCAGTTGGAACATTCTGTAGCTCTTAGCTGCTGGTCTGAGACATGACAATCAGGGGGGAAATTATTCTTGCATCAGTAGAGATGATAGAACAGGAATTCCTTACAGAAGCTGCTGTACTTGGTGCTGATGAAAAGGGAAAAGGCACTGGACTCTCAATGGGAGCTGTCGCTGAAACATGACCAGGAAACTCATGTAGAAAGTGTAGAAACTACTTTAGAGCTTTCCACTGAACTATTCTCATGTCATGTGTAGTTTGTTATGATGTAACTGACCCAAAGTTGTATATCTGGCTTCAGACATCAGCCTTGAGCCTCTATGCTCCTGGAGGCACATATGGGTTATTAGATCAGCTCTTCCTGTTTACAGATGCTTCAGTAGCTCCCTTTGCTGCCATCACACTGTTTATCCTTTGCTTCAGAAAATACGTACTTTGCCAAATGTGATGCTGAAGTTGATCCCAAATCCTTATTTGATTTCCAATTGCTTTCCTTGCATTAGATTTGTGGCACGGACAAAAGCAACGCGAGGGAACTGCACATCGCATATCACTACGGAGAGCACTATGACAGTGTGAGGAGGATCAATGATGATTCTAAAACTCCAGCCTATCTTCAGATGGAGGTTGGTTATGACAGAATGACCCAAGTCAGCAGTAGGTGATAAATAAAACTGTTTTCAGTTGATTTCCTTTCTCATTTGCTTTGAGACTGTGAAATTAATTTGGTCCCTCTGTTGCGCTGGAGATAGAAAAGCCCCTCAGGCTGTTGTTGCTAGAGGTGCCTGCTCTCCTGAGACAGGCTGTGAAGTGTTTCAATTGCTGGACTGGAAATCCTGGATCTGGTCTGTAGGTGTCTTGATGTGGCTGTAGGTGTCTTGAAGCAATTTCACCTAGATTACATACTCACGCACCTCAAATGCAAAAACAAAGGGAAGGGAGAAAAGGGCTGGAAGTCACAGAATCCATAGAAATATAGAATTGGTTTGGGTTGAAGGGATCTTAAAGCTCCTGAATTTCCAACCCCTGCCATGGGCAGGGACACCTTCCACTAGAGCAGCTTGCTCCAAGCCCCTGTGTCCAACCTGGCTTTGAACACCATCAGGGATGGGGCAGCTACAGCTTCTCTGGTCACCCTGTGCCAGCACCTCAGCACCCTCACAGAGCAGAGCTTGTGCCTAAGATCTCATCTCAATCTCTCCTCTGACAGGTTGAAGCCATTCCCCTTGTCCTGCCCCTGCAGGCTCTTGTCCAAAGCTCCTCTCCAGGTTTCCTGTAGTCTCTTTAGGCCCTGGAGCTGCTCTAAGGTCTTCCCTAAAGCAGCCTTCCCTTCTCCAGGCTTAGATGTTCTCTGCACATTAATGTGGGATATTGTAATAAAATCAGGTTGTCATTTAAAGAGACAGTGATTGTTTTGTAGTAGCCATGATCCTGTAGTACCTGAGAGCTTGCTCAGTGGGAAACAGTGTCAATGATGGTGGAAGTTGCAGTTTTCAAGATACTTTGACCCAGGATATACCTGAGAGAAGTGTGCTATAATGATTGAAACTATTCTGATGTCAGCTGTGTTGTTTCACTGCATATGATGAAATTGCTGCATATTCATGTGATCTTGGTTTTGCTTTTCTTGCAGTTGCTTTGCAAAAATGATTTGGGTACAAAGAAGGAAGAAAAGCCACAGAAGGAGGACTCCAAAGATGAAATCGAAGTTGAGATGGAAGATGTGCAAGAAGTGTGTAATGCAACTGGATGTTCAGTAAGTAATGATAGCCTTTTTGTGCTTAGTGTTCAAACTTCCTTGATAAGATGCTACAAAACACTCCTCTTTGGACAGTTTAAGTACCACAGGCATACATCAAGGTGCAAGATGCATTGCATCCCAGACTCAACCCTTAAATGCAGATGAAATACGTGCTCTATGTGGATAGCCGACCATTTTGGGTGGTTTGTCTGCAGTCTCTTAGAAAATTCACTTTGAAACAAGCTCTATAAGATTTAAAATCCTTGTAGCCTTCCAGTGTCTGAAGGGGGCTACGAGGATTGCTGGAGAGGGACTCCTCTTCAGGGACTGGAGTGATAGGACAAGGGGTGATGGGTTCAGCCTGAAACAGGAGAGGTTCAGGTTGGAGATGAGGCAGAAGTTCCTCTTCTGTAATTCTGTGAAATCCTCTGAGGATATCTGCAGCTGAACATCCCAATGACTAGATGATCTTTGGATCCTGGCCTGTGTTCCTGTAGGCTTGCACTGTGTGAACGCATAGAACAGACAAGGCTAAGACTGAAATGGTTACACTGAGACTGATGTCTTTGGGATTTGAATATTGCCCCCCTGACCTCTTTCAGGAATGAAATACAGGCTAGTTGAAAGGCCGGAAAAGCAGAGAGCAGCCCTGTCAGTGGTGCAAATGGTTGCTAAATGAATGTAGGTCAGAGATTCAAACTCTCTTCAGCTTTAATCTTTCTCTTTTGGACAGGACATTGACTTAGTAAGCCAGGTTCTGGAAGTGGAAGACTACAATGTAGAATCTGCTATCTTTGCCATCCTTCAAATGAATGAATTGGAGAGAACCAGTAAGTGCATGGAGTTTGTCACCTGGTACTTCAGAGGAACACTGTGATGTCAGTGTTCACTGTCAACAGCAGTTCAACAGGTACAGCAGCATCAGCAGCTGAGGCTCCCTCTTGGCTGTGCTGCTGCCTCAGCCTTCCAGTGCTCAGGAAGGTTATTAGTGGGGGAGGGCAGGTTGAGTCCAGCTCCCAAAGCCACCCCTCTTCCAGAAGTCCCAGAGAAAGGAACTGGCTGACAAGGAGGCAGCCTCTGAGTAGAGTATGTCTGTTATTGGAAGGTACTGAGGAACAGCATGATCCCCAGAGCCCAGCTCAGGAAGTGCACAGCAGAACTCTGTGGGAAGGAAACGGAACTGGTTCGAGAATCTTTGGAAATCAGAGCTTGCATCAAGGTGAAATAGAAAACAAGGGAAAGCCTATATCCTGCAAAGAGAACCGAGCTAGCAGAAACACACAGGTATGTGAAGGGTGGTTTGCCAGGGTGTCGTGGTTTAAGCCCAGCTGGTAACTCAGAGCCACACAGCCACTCTCTTACTCCCCCTTTTCCTCCCTCCAACTCTCAGAGGGATGGGGAGGAGAATTGAAAGAATGTAACACCCAGGGGTTGAGATAAGAGCAGTCCAGTAACTAAGGTGTAACACAAACCACTGCTGCTGCCACCAATAGTAATAATGATAAGGGAAATAACAAGGGAAGAGAATACAACTGCTCACCACCTGCTGACTGATTCCTAGCCTGACTGAACAGCAGTCTAGGCCTTCCAGGTAACTGCCTCCAGTTAATATAGTGGGCATGACGTGCTGTGGTGTGAAATACCTCTTTGGTTAATTCGGATCAGGTGCCCTGTCTCTGCTTCCTCCCGGCTTCCCCTCCTCCCTGACAGAGCATGAGGCTCAGAAAGTCCATGGTCAGGCTAAACATTACTGAGCAGCAACTGAAAACATCGGTGTTATCAGTGCTGTTCCCAGGCTGAAAGTCAAAAACACAGCACTGCTACTGCTGAACCCAGGACACCCTTTAATGATTAGGGGAATGTTTTGGGTTACTTAATCAGCAACTGTCTTCCCTTTGAATTAAAACCAGCCTCTGTTTACTGGATTTTGTTGCTGCTACAGTTGAGACTTCTCTGATCCAAACATTTAGTAGAGACATGTGTTGCTTTCCCCAAAATGCCACAAGATAAAGTGCTGATAAGTAGTCTGGATAAACATTCTCTGGCAGCTGCTTTGCTGTGTGCTTATCTCCTTTCCAGTGTATTACTTTCCGCCACTGAACAGAAACTGTGTGTTTTCAACTTTGTGCTTTCATCCTTCCCTTTCAGGCGTGTAAAAAACAAAAGAAGGAGCAGCAGGGACTGGAGAAGAAGAGGCAGGAGGAGAGGCACCAACAAAAGGTCTTGGGCAGCAAAAGTAACAGTCCACTTAGTGACAGGAGAGACATGGACTTAACCAACCATGTCACCTTGGTGAAGGCCATAGGAGTGCTAAACATATGACTGTGTTCTGAGTGCTCTGGTGAGAAAAGCAAATAAAGCTGAGGAAGACAATCTGCCCTCAAGCAGATTTCCCAGAACCCCTTGTTATCTGTTGCTGTGGAGATCTCTAAGCACACATGAACTTCCTGTTCCTCGGTTGGGGGGCAGTAATTCTGCATCAGCCTCTGTGTGAGAAGAGTTGTTTGAACTTAACAAAAAGTTAGAGGCTTGGGTGTATGATTCTGGAGTTAGATGAAGGTGAGAACCGTTTTGTCACCCAGCAGTGTCAGGTTTGCTTTGACACCTCTTGGTGTGCTGAGATGATTTAGTTTTAATGTAACTTTCTAGTTGGGTTACACTTGGAGGAGCTTTATTTTGTCTTGCTCTCAGGGAACGTTTAACAATTCTCAACTCAGGGGTTTAGTTTCTCCTGCTATTTAAATAAAGCAAAGAGAATCCTAGAATTCTTTGTAAACTGAAGCGTGTCAGCCAGCACTATGTCAGCTGTGACATTCCTCTTTTTTTTTTTTTCCATGCAAGAATGCAGGGATGAGTTTTACTTTAACTAGAACTGCTTGTGTTGCACTAGGCTGTTGGAGAAGCAATTAATATGTGAAGGCAGAATGGGTTTGCTGCATCCAGTTTGAGATCAGCTCATAAATACAGTAATACCAGTGAGCTCCTGAGACCACAGAGCTAGTTCATCCCTGATGAGGCTGTAAAACACAACATGAGCAGGCATAAGATTCCTGTTGAGTGTTATTACTCGGACATTGAGAATCTCATCTCCTTTGTCATACTCTGGAGCATTTGGGCTACTCCAGAGCTTTAGTCCAAGCTAGGAGCTTGGTAGTTGTTAGTCTTCAAATGGAGTTTGTCATGGGTTCAGGAGCAGCAGTCGTCTTTCCCCTTTAAGTAGCAGCTGGTGCAGCACTGTGTTTTGGATTTTTTGGCTTGGGAGCAGTGCTGATAGCACCAGTGTTTATAGTTATGGCTTAGAATGTTTAGGCTGGCCAAGGGCTTTCTGAGTTTCATGCTCTGCCAGGGAGG
>JASSUY010003767.1:0-29680 GCA_032466535.1 Forpus xanthops | reverse complement strand
AGGGTGCACTCAATCCCACTGTCCATGTCACTGACAAAGATGTTGAACAAGACCGGTCCCAACACTGATTCCTGAGGGACACCAGTTGTTGCTGGCCTCCAGCTGGACATTGAGCCATTGAGCACAACTGTTTGCATGCGGTCATCCAGCCAGTTCTTTATACACTGAGTGGTCCACCTATCAAATTGATGTCTCTCCAACTTAGAGACAAGGATGTCATGTGGGACAGTGTGAAACGCTTTGCACAAGTCAAGGTAGATGACATCAACTGCTCAGTAAGATTCCATAGGATATAGACCTAGAGGGCAGGGGGGCCCAAGATTGTTGGCTGATATTCAAGGATCACCTGCTGCAAGCTCAGGAGCGATACATCCCTACTAGAATGAAGAGCTTCAGGAGAACCAGGAGATCTCCTTGGATGGATAAAGAGCTGCTGAGGAAAATTCAAAGGAAAAAATAGGCTTATAAAAGGTGGAAGCAAGGACAAGCGGCTGGGAAGAATACAGGGATGTTGTCCGTAAAGCCAGGGACCAGGTTAGGAAAGCTAAGGCCCAATTATAATTCAACTTGACTAGGGATGTTAAGGATAACAGGAAGGGATTCTATAGGTACTTTACAAGTAAAAGACAGGCCAGGGACAACATGGACGCTCTTCAGAAGCTATCAGGAGAACAGGCTACCATGGATTTGGAGAAGGCTGAGGTTCTTAATGACTTCTTTGCCTCAGCCTTCACTGGAAAATGCTCTGACCATACCACCCAAGTCTTGGAAGGCAGACGCAGGGAGAATGAGAATGAAGGCCCTGGCCCACTGCAAGAGAGGCTCTGGTTTGAGACCATCTTAGGAACCTGAATGTATACAAGTCCATGAGACATGATCAAATCCATCCTCCATTCCTAAAGGAGCTGGCAAATGAAGTTGCTAAGCCACTGTCTATAATTGAAAAATCCTGGAAGTCAGGTGAAGTTCCTGACGACTGGAAAAAGGGAAATATAACCCCCATCTTCAAGAAGGGGAAAATGATGAGCTGGGGAACTACAGACCAGTCAGCCTCACCTCTGTACCTGGCAAAATCTTGGAGCACATTCTCCTGGAAGGCATGCTAAGGCACATGAAAAACAACAAGGTGGTTGGTGACAGCCAGCATGGCTTCACTAAGGGGAAATCCCGCCTGACCAATCTGGTGGCCTTCTATGATGGGGCTTATGGAACTGATGAACAGGGTCATAGGATTAAAGATTCCAGTGCATTTGTTTCTAAACCATGTATAAAAGCATCTGATTGCAGTTTTTGCTGAACAGGAGCCAAAGGCAGTGTAAGATTGCTTCTATAGATGTTATGAAGTGATCTATGCCTTCCATTAAACTCACACCTTCACTGGTGTGCTTTCTGTAACAATTCTGGCTCTACTAGTGCACTAGGTACCTGAGAGATTCATGAACTTCATGGCATAAGAAGTGTAAAATTAATGGAAATATGCAATCTAGTACCTTTATTATTATTATTATCCTTTAAACTAGAGATATGGGACTCATTAGCTGCCAGAAAGGCAATATTATCAGTCAACACAACATACTTATTCATGGGTTCTTTTTTCGTATAAGACTATTTCTATTTGAAGCATTTATTTAGGAAACAAGATATAGGACTGGTAACAAGATCTGAGAAGAAATGATAAAATTTGTGAGTTCTGATGGTTGTGTGTACAATTTGACAGTTTTAATCTTTAGACAATTGTTATAAGGGCAGTGTTCAGGGAATAACTTATTTTAAATCTTCTCAGGTCAAGATGTTGAATACAGGGGTTTTACTTTCTGGGTGAGTATGTTAGAAAATCAGCTATTCCAAGGAATAAGTACTAATCCTGTGTTCTCCAGCAAAAGTTCTTCCACACAGACTCCTAATCACAGAAAAGATAACATGGGTCAATGGGGCAAAGAGGGTAATCGGGAAGGGTGTTCAAAAATATTGAGACTTGGTAAATGTAGGCACACGTACATCCAGGTGATGCTCCATTTTACATTTAGAAACCTACATGCTGCATTCACCTTGTCTTGGGCAGGAAAGAGTGTAGCAGACAATTTTATTCTCCTCCTGGGAAAATTCAGATGCCTGAAAAATTCAGTTAGTTTCATTAATCTGTGGCTCAATTCCCTTTTTGCAAGGTAACCCTAACCCTTCTCCATTTCACTAGAATCTTTTGAACGACTACGTCAAAAGGTTGCAAGAATAATATATATAAATTCTGAGGGTTTAAGTCATCTACTGGCTAATTTTCAACTCTTCTCGCAGCAGGTATTGGTTTACAAACCACAGAAAGTGAGAAAATAACAGGAAATAATGGCAAGTTATCTGAGGGCTAACGGAAGGTCAGTTCACCCAGAAGTTTTTCACATACAAAGCACCATTAGAGGACCATCAGAACCAGTATTACGTTTCATATACTGGTACAAGAAATAGGATATACCTACTAAATTAATTAATTCCAAAGCAGCTAAAATAGACTTCATATGTAAAATAAAAAAAAAAAAAAAAAAAAGTAGTTATCTTGAACAGGACAATGTTGTCATAGGTTTAATGTATAATGAAAATTTTATATGAATTTTATATATATTAAACTTATGCATAAGAAACATACATAATGCAACAACAGGCAGTAAATATGGTAAAAGGGCTATGTTCATTCTATAATATTTTTACAAGCCATAACTCACAACTGCTGCAGTTGTACATTCCACTTTTCTCAGCTGCCCTAAAAAGAGTGAAGTAATCATTATATATTTTAAGTGTTTATTTGGCTCACTGTTTCTGGGTAAAACCAGAACTTTGCGATGTTAATTTCACACTTGTGCAACTCATTCCTGTGTGTATCACTGCATATATTTAATGGGAAGCAAGTTACTGTCATTTGGCCTGGTGTAGTCAGTACTTCTGTACACTTTACAAGGTAAGTATTATTTGCTTTCCCTTCTTTGGAGCAGATTCTAATAACCGTACTCATATCCATCCGTATTACTAATTCTAATGAAGTCTATATAATTGATTTTGAAGTGTTACTTACTGAAAATGGATCAACATTTTATCCTTCATTTAGATCTTACAAATCACTAAAGCTTTAGCCTTCAATACTTATTTAGTTTAACACCACAATAAATTTTGTGACATAGCCACCAAGTCTCACTGAAGTAACTTAAAGATTGTTTTATCAGCTTCAAAGGAAATGGAGCTATATCCTATATCAACTTAATCATACTCTGGAATCTTCAAAAGTACTCAGCCTTCTTCCTAATCCTGCTATGAATTTTGTCAAGGAAAAAATCCCAGTAATTTCAAGGGAAATACATATAACTATTATGAAGTGCTTTTGAAAATTCTACATACAGTCAATATTTAAAATTCAGCACCTGAACTACATCTCACTGGGTGTACTCATAGGAAATACATACAGAGATCAGAACTGTTTCTGTTAATGATCTTTCAGACCTTCTTTGATATAAATGCTAACACAAAAGATTAGAGAAAAAGTGGAATAGTCTTGCTGTAGTTCTTTGAAAGAAGACATAAAGCAAAAGCAGCTATATTCTGCTCCAGTGCAGATCAGTAGTACAGCTATTGTTGCCTTCAGTAACTCTAGGGTTTCCTCTTAAATGTATTTCAAGTTTCCTAAAAGTTTCAGGTCATTCCTTCAGTGATGTAGCTTAAACAATAATAAAATCCTGCCAAGATATTGATAGATGAAGCACTGTTGCACAAATATAATCTAAAACAAAAATGTACAAAAATATACGCTTGCTTGGAAGCACATTTTCCCAAAAACATGTTGGAAATGTCTTTCTGACAGCTAATTAAAGCTCTTGTATTCCATCAGTCACGTTTGTATGAGGTCCAGTGAAATCTGAAATGAAACGCATTATGAAGGCTACGCTTTAACAGTCAAATTCATCTTTCCTGGTATATTTGGAAGTTAAAATCTTGGTATGATTGACTGCATTGGAAATTTTGTACTGATTTTAAAGTGATGGGATTTTAGCAGGTTACGGATATTATTCAAAGTTTTGTTCTTTCTGCAGTCATAGAGTTATAAACAGGGTAGTCTGGGAAAACATTAGCTGCCCTTAGGCAAATGGATTTCGACCACATAGCCCTTCAGTGTCAATTGATTCTCTTGCACAGATCAAAATGCTATCCCAGTTCCCAATCAAAGCAATTTTTTTGTTACACAAAGCAGATCATTTCTGAGAAAACTCTTGCTGCACAAAAATGTCCCAATGCTCTTCCTTTCAAGTTTATGCTTGGTTTTTCTGCCTGAGGGCAGTTCCATTCATGCAGCCATATCCCAAACCCATATCCCATGTGTAATAACAGGGAGAAATTATCCTCCTGTGAAGACATAGAAACAATCATTGTCCAGGTACACGGAATTAAGTTTATCAATATGTAAGTCAGTCCCCTGACAGGAACAATTGCTTCAATTTACCAGCACGGTTCATAACTGTAATTACTGCTCTGCAGTCCACTTGTACTTTTTTCATAGAACCCCCACTTCTCAAAACTCCTCATGTTTTCTTCTCTTTTAGTGGAGCTGAATAATGTGGAAACCTTTCAGGCCATGGCAGTTATTTCCTTTCACAAATAGTTAACAAAAAATGCATGAATACCAGGAGAATGACAGTGTGTCCTGTAACTACTATATGGCTGCATGAGTGAGAAGTAGAAAAGTAGGAAAAATATTCTAGTAAAAAAGTTAATAGAGTTCAACAGCAGGTGTATTGATATTTAAGCCTGTAAGACCAACACAGAAGGGTAAATATTGTTTTAAAATGCAGTAAACTGGCCATATACTTTAACTTCAGTTAAAAACCTGTGAAATCAAAAAGATGTAGCAAAACGGACAGCTAGAAATGAACTACTGCATAACCAGGGCATAAAGTTCCAAAATATTAAAGTATACGTATGAAGTAGAAGTTAAAAAAATAATAAATAATTCAAATGATGCATTAAATTATCTTTTAATCTGAAATAGTGTTAACACAGGCATCAAAAGAACTACCTCTTCAACACAATGGGATTACACTGCTATTCATAGCTTCCAGAGATGCTGTCAAGCACAGGCATTTACTTTGCCGTGACAAAGAATGGGTACTTGTGCACACCTGCAGTGCTGTAAGAAATAATTATGATTTCTGACCCATGCACTGGACTTGATCCTGGCTGGTACAAAGTATCACTGACTCAGGGAAACAGAGTATGAACTGTTCTCATGTGTCTTCATAGGTGGTGCATAATTATCTGAGAATGCACAGAAGAATTTATAATAGCATAAAAAATGGAAGCTGAGAACACCTTTACCAGTTGTATTAAGAAGAGGTTTGAAATTAAATACAATTAATCTATTTCATGCTCCAGCTAGAATATGGTAGCTTTCATCAGACAAGTTAAAGACTGAGTCCAAGAAGCCAAATTCTCCTTTAGAAAAAAAAAATTGTTGAAGTCAATATAACTTGTATTTGTGTAGTAGAAATCAGCTACGTTAAAATCGTATTTTAACCACTAAATTTAATATCTCTATATTTACCACTATACTGCTCATATAACTAAAATTTTCAAGTATCAAATGTCAGGTATTCAATGTGATATACTGTGATGCATTTTAACAACAGTAGAGCCTTGGATCAATTAAATGTTTATTAGAATTGAATGTTAGCCAGTGACACCAGAGATGGCTTTTCTTTTTATGAATTGACACACAGAAGTCCTCTGAGAACAGAGGCTCTCTGTGGCTGGAATTAAAAACTGAAAACAGTAGTGGTATAGTAAACTGTTTTCTCTTGATCACTGTCTAAATCAATGGAGACTCTTCCATGACTGCTATTTCTTCTTGTATAAACTGAAGTGCATGTTCGCTAAATCCATATATGTGATAAGCTTCCTTCAGAGCATACGAAAGGATATTCCTACTAGCCTTTTCTTTTTGACAGCTCCTTGACAGATGTACTATTTGGATTAAAATGTTTCTTTTAATTGCAAGGAAGAAGAAGAGGTAGCATCACTAGAGCTAGTTGTGCCATAGAACCACTGTAAAATGACTGCTATTTGTTAATGTCATTTACAAACTGCTAAAGTAACATTAGTAAGTGGAAGCACTTCATGCTAAGGGAATTAACTGTACAGTAAAGAAACTTTACGGACAGATCATTAATCTCTGACTGCAAAGAGTTAGACTTGATTTTATGCCAAATGTTTGACTCTAAAGAGTTTGCCAAATGGCAAAAGCTAAATTATAGCAGAAATATATATTAAAATAAGGCCATTTAAATTTTACATCTACTATGAGAATAGGCAAACACCATCATATTTTTAACATAATCTCAAAATGAAATTCCTAATCCAATAAAAACATCTAATAAAAATTGGCATAAAGTTGCAATAAAATTAATTAATGAGTTGTGTACCACATTATGTTTTCATTTCCAACTTGTTAAAACAGCAGGTTTCACCACTCATTCTCATGTGTTTCGTTTCTCTCACTTTTCTCAGTATTTGTGTGTGGGCACAAGAAAGTACCAGCCTGTAGTTGAAAAATATACATGTTCTGCTAATAACAACACCTGACAATCAGAAAATATTTCATCACATCGTTTCAAAGAGGAGGAAGAGTAATATTATTACTCTCTGTACATGGGGTAAGAGTGGCACAGGGCTCTTTTCAGACCATCTACTGTAGCTATTTAAAATGTCATCAGTATTTCTATGACACTGAAAGTTTGACAGATCCAACAGTTCCTGTTGCCCAGTCTCTGCCTGATATTAGTTCCCTGGACAGTCACAAAGGGGAGAAATGGTTGTGTTTCCCAAGAAAGGTTCTCTGCAGGGGCTGACCCGTGGACTTTGGCATCCTCTGAAAGATAGCTGTTGCATACAGAGGACCCATGAACAGTCCAGACTCCTACCAGCACAGAAATAGAGCACAAGTGAGTAATGCTCCAGGGCAAGAGTGGAAAGCTGCGTTGTAGGTCCATCTGGCTAAATTGTCCATGTATAAACTCATGAGTTAACGAAACTGGGAGTCACCTCATCCTGGGATGGACACATGTACTATCACCTGCATCCATATGACTAAACTGTTTCATCACGTGCAGCTGCATCCAAAGTGGTTGTGAGACCAGTCCCTGGGCATTTATATTCCCCAAACCATGCCTGGCAATTAATTGAGAGAGTGCTGCGATGCTATATCATAAGAACATTAGCAGTGCCTATCCCTATGATTAGATTCACACTGGTTAGTGAAGTGTAGCAAGACATGACCTGTACGTCCTCATCTTGCCTAGAGGACAGGAAGGGGTCATACTAAAGGGTCCAGGATGCCAAATGATTGATGGTGGTAGAAATTGAATCTTGTGCGAAGCTATAGGCACACAGTAATGTTTCAAAAACTAGAGAATAGTAAAGCAAGTTAATCAGCTAACATGAAGAGTGTGGTGCTCTTGAAGCAGATGCAAGGATTACAGCAGAAAGAGAAAATCTCCAGTTTCTAGTTCTAGTTCTTGTAAATTACTGTGGCCAATATTAAAAATGTTACAAGGAAAAATTCTTTAATACCAGTAAGGTATTATTAGGTGGCTGATATGGGAATCAGAATGGTTGGCATTTACAACTCAGAATAGATTCAAAAAATGAAACTCACCTCAATGTAATGAGATTATTTACAGGTGGCTCCTTTCATTTTATTACAAGGAACTGCTATGCTAAAACAGTTAAATATTTTTGAATAGGAACAAGAAATAAAGGTTCATTTCTACAAAATGTGCATTATAAGAAAGTTTTTTTAAGGATTGTATTTTACCTCAGAAAATTAATAGGAACCTACATTAAAAAATATTTTATTTTATATAATTTTTGATGTCTATTTCTGAAAATACATTATAAAACTGCTGAAGAGAGCATATTTACTTGTTTTTTTTCTGATAAGGAAAGCACACAAGACATGTTCTTAAACTTATGATATCTGTGATAAACTTTGCATAGTTTTTTGTCCTCTCTTTTTTTTTCCACCTTCAAAACAAGCTCCACTGTTCTATATGCTGTGCAAACACAGTAAAGGAGACAGAAGCTTCCCTGGCAAGCTTCAGCTTTAAGGAGATCTGCTTGGTGCTGGGACACAGAATACATCTGACAAAGTTATAGTTGAAATCCCTCTTCTGATTCTTGCTTCAAGAATTCCTGATGGACTCCAATGACTTAGCCATGTTTGATATTGTAATCGCTTGGATTAGTCTTGCTCTGGAATCATCTTGGATTTTGATCGAGCTAATCAAGATTTTATACTTTGGGAAATTTCCTTGTGTTAAAGCTAATCTGTTTAGGTACTTGGGGATATATTCAGCTGGCAGCACACAGCCATGCAGTGCCATTAAAACACACAGTGACTTTTGCTGTACCACACTGGAAACACAGGTGAGATACTACAGGCGGTACTGATGGGTCCTCATCAGATATGCATGAGCCCTTGGGTGAGAGGTCTTGGTCTTAAACCATGTTTCAGCCTGACTGCTTTTCCATTTTCAATAAAAATCTGAACAACACTGCTCTGGTTTGAGATGTCACATCAAAAATCATGATGCAGTAGGCAACTTGGTTCCAGACTGCACACAGTGTGTACAGGATACTTGTGAAAGCATTAGTGTGGTACTGGAAATTCCTAGTTTGTTTCATGCCATTTGCTTTTAAATATCACAAAGGTTTTAGAAATTATGAGCAGGATCTTATAATCTGCAGACTGGTGTACAGAAATTTTGGGTCAAATGCTTCATCCAGAAGCTATAAAGATGTGCAGTGCCTCTCTGGAGGAGGTCTGCTGGTATGGTAGCCCTTTATGAGGAGGAAGTCATTTACAGTGTTTATGTACCATTGTATAAAAAAAAAAAAGAACTGGCATCTCTTCATAAATAGCTGGGTGACTGTAATTTTCTATAAAGCAAGAGGAAGAGGATGCGCTCATGACCCAGAGGGACTTGGTAAGCAATGTTAGAATAAAATGAATCTCCAGCTCAAAAAGTGTAAGTAGTACCTTCTGAAGTCACAGCCTGCAGTTGAAAATCAAGATTTTTGAAATTCTGGGTTTGAGCTTGCAGTTAGAATTCACTGGGATCACATCATCAAGTTTTCCCTGAAACCATGACAATTAAAAACATACAAAGATTGAGAGAGAGAAATAGATTGCTCTTCCCTGGATGTTATGCATTATTTGTCTCTGGGGGCTAGTGCCTAAAGTACTGAATGCAGTAAAATGAAACACTGGAAAATGAAAATGAGGGAGGCAGGATGGGAGCTTAAAACTGAAAAAAAAACAGCTGAAAGCTTTAGGGAGAGGCATAAGAAGGAGAAATAAAACCATGAAGAATCAGTTATAAAATAGAAGGGAAAGCCCTCAGGGTTAATCCAGAACAACAAAACAGCCTTGCTATGTTATTAAATACCATGTTTTGTATAAGTATCACTGAAACCATCTCTTTAATGGGATACAGCAGCTGCATGCCAAGGCACAGTGACACCTAACAAACAGCTGAGGAGAGGAAGAATATAATACTTTCTACAGGATGAACTTTATGAGTTTATGATGTAATGAGCTGAGTCAGAATCTGGCAAGGATGCTGGAGTTAAGTCTTTTGATCTTAAAAAAGCAAAAAAAAAAAAAAGTACTATTAGCTATTTAACAACACCACCATTAATTTTACATCTTACCTGGGAAAAATCCTCTGCCCTCTGCCACCTAACTGCTCTAGCACCAACCTGGACTTAGATTCAGTAATATCTCCAATAAAAAAGAAGGACCACCAACATTATTTCCTTCTGTCACTTTTGCTTGTTTGGTTGGGGTTTTTGTCTTGGTATTGTTCCAAGTAGGATCTCAGTGAACGCTACCAGTGACAGGGTTGTATACAAGGCGATGTATCTCCCAGAAAAATCTGTCTAAGAGTAAATATAACAATGCCTTTTGCTCTCAGATCTTTGGATTTGTACAAGCCAAAACAGTCTGGGAATGGGTTTCCATGCTTTTGACCTTGTGTTTAAATTGTTGGCTCTCATGTGATTTAAGCTGAAAGTCCACATTATTTCCCTCAGGAAAAAACAGTGGTACTTTCTCTCAGTTCTATTTCTCACAATTTACTCAGTTTGTCTTCATTTGTATTTGCTTGATAACTGTGAGGGAATATTATAAAACAGACATTTTTATTTAAATAAATTCTGGTGACTACTGTGTAAATACTGTGACTGCTGTGATGACTACTGACATTTGGTCAAGCAGCATCCTAATTTCAACTTTTTACCTCAGTTAAAATTGCTCTTTAAGGACTTATCTACATAAAAAGATGACATAATTCAACTCAGTTTGTTCAATTAGAGGATGTAGACTTCCCATCGAGACTTATATCAGTTTAATACACATAAAGCAGCACTGGCTTGCATCCATTCTAATATGTTATTCCTTTTATAAGAGATGAAATTTCGGTAAGACTCAGTGATGGTCTTGCACCAGCACTGCTGAATATTTTCTCCAGTGTTCCAGCTGGCACAAACACCTGATGTTACACCCCACAGAGCTATTCCACTACATTCCTGAGATATTTTGGTTAAAAGGCTTTTGGGGTTTAGCTATTTTTAACTTAAATAATTTAGTTTCTTTTTAGGGTTGGGAAGTGAAACAAAGGTTCAGTTTTAAACAGCTTGCAATTTCCAATAGGAAACATCTCCATTCCCAGTCCAACTCCTGCAGAATCACTTACATAAATAATAATGCATGTGCAATATTACACCACTGTAATCAGTACAGATAAAATAACATTGTTTCATTACATAAAACAGCAAAAAATAAATATGAAAGGCCTTTCTTTTTAGAGGACCATAAAATCAGGTTTGGACCACTCCTATGACCAGCAGGTGACCTAATCTTACATCCTGCACACCTAAGGCACCTGAACTCTACCCTAGGTACCTAAATTAAATCACTTTCATCCTAAACCCAGGTATAGTGCTCTTGATTAAAACATAAAGGCACTCAATTTTGATCTAAAACCACCTTCAAGTTAGCTTTTTTCTGAAGTTTATTGCCCAAATATTAAAATTTATTTATTCCATTTTCAATTCCCACCATAATTTCTTCTGGTTTTAGCACCACAATTTGCTCTGAAGAAAAAAAATTATGCAGTGCCCTCTCATTGGCATATGAAAAAGGCTGAGATCCACAAGACTTCTTAAGGGTATTACTCAAAGCAATTAAAATAGGGAGGGAGAGTTATCCATGTATCTGGAAGCAGCACAGAGCTCAGTGGTTGCGGCTCACATGTTTGTTGAAAGACTTGCATGGGTCTCAGTCATGCTGTGACTTCATGGTGCACTTTTATTGAATGTTATGACTATGCTATTATCAATGGCAAATTCTAGCTTAAAGCCAGGCTAACTGCATAAACTGCAAACATGTTTGGATTACCAAGGAAATTTCTCTCTCTGACAAGTATTTTTCCCTGTCACAAACAACTTCTGTGAGTTTCTTTTAAAAAAAAAAATAAAAAAAAAAAAATGGACCAAAAAAAATATTATAATAATTTGTAAAATATAGTTTTGCATTCCCCTGAACTACTGCCCACCCTGGAGTCACTTTCAATTCGGAATTTGTGCCGGTTCAAAAAAGTAACACCATGAATTAAGCAGAATTGGAAACAATCCAATTATTCAGTTTCAATTATCGCTCAAATTATACAAGTAAAACTCAGTTTTATCCATCACATCAGCAGACAGTGTATTTCCTAGCCTTATAAAAAGATAAAATACTCTAGTATCAAGTGAGATTGTACATGTAATTCAAGCATCATCAAGCCAGAGGGACTTTTCCTAATCAAATGTTAATATTTTTATATAACAAATTTGTATGCAACGTTTGTTATATTTTGTATATAACAAATGGAAGTGCTCCTACCCACAGTTCTATGACTGCTATAGTGGCCTTCATTCTTCATTTTTTTGACCTATATTCACAAATAAAGAAACACAGACTTAGGGTTCCATGTCTAGAAATACCTTATAAGCAACTGACCTTGCTGAGAAGTTTCTGTATTGAAAACATATTGACATACCTCTGAAATTTCCACTAGTCCTCTACTTCTATTAAGTAGTGATGTCCAAACACAGAGTAGTGTTCACAGAATAGTACATTTTTAGCTACCGTTGAGAACAAGAGGGAAAAGAAATAACAGAGATCTCTTTTAAAACTGTTTATTATCTAGGTCTGTGAAATTCAGTTCTGGTTCAGTGATGTCCAGTGTTGAAACAGACCAGGTTAATTAACACTTTCTCCATACAGCAGCGGATCAAACATATATAAATAATAAAACTTTTATTGTGCTCTAACTTCATATGTTCCAAAAGGATAGACTGAGATAAACAAGCATCAATGAGAAAGTAAACTGACCCATTTTCTGGAGACTAGTTGACTTTGGTTCCTGTTCAACACACAAATGCCTGCATCCCTGCTCCTTAGGAGAAATTCTGAGAATTCAAATAAATATTTTTAAATTTTAAACAAACATTTTTGGACTCGATGACCTTAGAAGGGTCAGTGTGGACAAACCTTGAATCCAGCTTTAGGTTTAACAGCCCACCTGGCTGTATAATAACATTCTGGACATTGTGAGTATTCAAAAGAGCCTCACAGATGAAAATGCTAAGGCATGAGATCATCCACAAATAAAAGTACATTTTAAAACAAACATGTTTTCCTGACAAATATTTTTATGAGACAATTACCAGCCCTTCCCTTTACAGTTACCTTAGAAAATAAGCAGACACTGACTCACTTCCAAGCTGCTGATGAAAAATAAGGACTCAGAGGAAAACAAAGCAGACAGGGACAATACTGTAGATATAAATGAATGAATACATTCCATTGACAATTCAGTTTGTCAGCCATTGGGACTCTAAATAGACAAAAAAAACGGACTTGGAGGGAAAGTAAGTTTCCTGTTGAACTATGGCATGTGGTAGAGAATCGAGATTAACATCTCAAGATATTTTTCAGAAGCCAAAATTACTAAAATGTTTTGGTTTATAAATGGCAAAGGGACTTTATTAAACTTTTCTCTTTTTTTTTTTTTTTTAGCATTAAAATGAACTCTTTTGAAATTATTACAATATTGCGGTATGACATTAAATTTTAGAACTGCAAAAAAGCAATAAGATATATCAAACAATCTAAAGTGATCAAATAACCTTTCTTATATCAAACCCAAAACATAATTATTAGATTTGATTAGAAAGAAAATGCCCATTAAATCATATATGCTACTCTGTAAGTTAATATGACAGCAGTTTGAAGTGATTCCATTCAAAGTGCATATTGCTACAGTCACTAGAAACATTTTGACAGAATAGCATTCCACCCCAAAGACTGTTGACTAGCTCTCTGGAACATTTTTGGTCTCCTATGCTAATCCTGGGTTATGCATCATGATAACTCACAAATTTATGGGAAATCTCATTTTATATACACTGCAGACAGCTTAGGACTCTGTTCTGCTTTTGGAAGTGACTCGCTGTGATACACACAGAGACACATCTGGTATTTATAGTTTCTTTTGTCCAAGCTTTGCATGACTTTGCTCTTAAGTCAAGTCATAAAGATCCTAGGGCAATATAGAATTTCCTGAAAATGGTTTAATTGCTCATTGACATTATCTTGAGTGAAATCTAATTTAAAATGAAGACTTTGCAGATTTTGCTAACTCGTGAAACATGCAACACTGCATTTATTACTGACTGGAAGAGTATCTGTCACAGCATTTAATCCACTCAACGTGAAGCAAAAAGGTGATATTCTTCATTTTCGTCTTCAACCATATTAAAGTTAGATGTCTCGGTCTAAGCTATTAACCTTAAACTGCCTCTGTGGTCAGTAGAGAGAAATAGCCATTTCAGATGACAATTCATCTGACCTTTCTTAGGTACATATTTTAAGATGAGATGAACAGTCCTCCAGGGATTTAAAATGAGATAAACTGCCATCTAGAAATTTGATATCTATATCTAACCTAATCACCTGAGGCTTGCTTTGCCGTCAATGGAGAGAAATAGGCTTCCTTGCACGACCTTCAGTGTCCCCAGGGAATCTAACCCTGCACAATACGCCTCAGGCAGGCTGTAGGACTGGGAATTCTGGTCACAGGCTAAAACTACTGAATGTAGAATAATATTGTAACCCATCTGTCAAAGAGTGGAGCTGCACATCAGTTATTTTAAAGGCTCTCACTGTTCAGGCCTGACACCTTACTCTCAAATTTCACCGGGACATCACAATACCTGCTCATGCCATTCCACATGCTCACACACAAATTGCAGTAATGATACAACAGAGGATCATTAAAAAAAAAAAATCTCAGTAAATAAAGAGCTAGGAAACATTCCATCTGTATTTTGTACTGGATTAAAACTTGATGTTACAGTGGTGTAGTTCTGAATTAGTCACATCAACTTCAGTGCACTTATTGTTGCCTGGAGCCAGTAGGAGAGCACAAAAGCAGTGTTTGTGAGTCCTTCTTCAGCTTATGGCAGCTGTTAGCTCATCTTTGATCATACTCATTTTTTTGCAGTTAAGCTTTTTGGTCACACTATCTTTGCAGAGATAGCTGTTCCAAACAATACCCGTGTTCACATGCCCGCAAAGGTATTTGTGCATGTGGATTAGCTGGTTTTTGCTTGTCAT
Organism: Forpus xanthops; assembly: GCA_032466535.1. Classification (NCBI taxonomy): domain Eukaryota; kingdom Metazoa; phylum Chordata; class Aves; order Psittaciformes; family Psittacidae; genus Forpus; species Forpus xanthops. The sequence continues at coordinate 14,928 of JASSUY010003767.1, read as the reverse complement.
GCAGTTATTCATCTATTATTTTGTGCTGGTTTTGATTTGCTTACAAAAAGATATTCAGCTACTCAAGGAATATGAGCAACAGCATATGACATAGCTGAGCAGCTGTACATGACAGTTAACATTGGTGCAAAGCGTTTAGTTGTAGCGAATAGGAAGAACCATCTTAGGTCAAGACAACAAGCTAATTTATTACAACAATGAACAGATTTGATGCTCTTGGGACAGTATCAGGACAGGGCATGCCTGTAGTAAGGCACCCCTAGAATACACATCTAGTTTTCAGTGCTTTGTGGTTTTTGAGCTCATGTGAATATCTTTGCTTAACAGCCGTGAAAGGATTTTCTTCCATGTGAATTTACCATTTTCTTAATCTGTATCAACTTTCAGCATTGCAAGCATCCAACAACACAAAATTCCCCAGTTTAATCATGCACTGCATTAAGAATCCCCTCCCTGCTTTCAATTGCCAGTTGATAGTTTGATATGATACTGCCTGGGTTTTATGCTCAAAGAGATGCAGAGTGATTGTTCCTTATTAACCTTCTCTGTCTCCTACATGATTTTGTAGACCTGCACCATATGCACTCTCATGCATCTGTTCACAAGGCTGAGTGCCAGTCAATCGAGTCATTTCTCGTTTAGAGAGGTTCCATATCACTGATCATTTATGTGGTTCTTTTTCTACCTTTTCCTGTTCTCCTAAAATGTTTGTAAGCAAAAAGGAACCAAGAGAAGTAAAGTTTTATCAGGATAAAGGATAAATAAAAAAGTACCTCTTTTTTGCGAAGTCCGTATTTTGTGGACATACATTGAGAATAAATAGCTTAACTGTGATTTTTTCTTCTTAGGTGAAGGTGATGGTAACAGTTAAAACAGTCAAAACACTCCAAAATTTCTTCAAATATCTCCATCTTTTTTTGCATAAAATCTATACAAGCAGGTTTCTGAGGTGATAAGGAAGCATTTCCATAGAAATTTAAGGAATTTTTTCTCAGAAGTATGAATTTTAATCCTCTCCAAATCATGTTTCAATAATATGCACAAGAGTTTCAAACGTGCTACCTAAGGCTACCTTGAGTCATTTTTGACTCTATTCTACAAATGTCCCAGAGGGCAAGAAAAATAAAAATGCTATGCAGATATTTGATAAGGATAGCAAGAAGATTGCTGTAATAAACTGTCACATTGACGTTGAACTCAGGCAAAACAAGCACCGAGTCCCAGCCGATACAGGACCCTGCAAATTGCTAAAGGAAGGAAATATAACTGGCCTCAACTGAGGGAACTACAAATAAAATAAATTCTGTCAAAGTAGCAATATATTTCTGTGGGGTTGTGAATTGATTGATAAATGAAGTAAACTGTATTAACCCTCTCTTACCCCTTAGATTTTCAACTTAAAATTACCTTATGTTTAATTAGATGATGCTAAATTAATGTGGCACAAGCAGGTTTTCCATGACATACACCTGTTGATTAACAATGGAAAACAGACATCGCTCAAAATATTGTCATAAAATGAGGCCATTTCTATGGAGTTGTTCTTGTCTGTATTTTGTTTACTGTTTTCTTAAAAATATGGAACAAACGCAAAATAATTGCAGTTAGAGTTTGGAAGTGATTGTGTCAATAGTGATAAATCATGAGGAGTGCAGGTCAGTGGTACAAAGCTTGGAGGACGGCATGCAAATTTATTTTAATGTGGTCAAGTGTGAATAGTCTTGTTGACCCAAGCTCCCTTGTGTCTTTGTTTCCAGGAGGGTTAATACAACCTTTCCATGTTGAAAGCATCTTGTATAGGTGCTCAAAGGTCACGTTACCTCAGCATTTGACCTTCATACAAATGCTCCTGCAATATTTTGTTTAGTTCTTGCGTCACTGTTTAAAAGGGTTTAGAAAGATTGAAGACATTCGGAGAAGGACCACTAAGAAAGCTTTCCTTGTACCAAAAGAGACCAGAAACTCAGTCTGAGAGTGAAGGCCAAGGGACAGAAAAGTTTATAAAGTACACAAAATAAAATTCTGACGATGATCTCTTTGGTCCAAGACATCACAAAATACAGTGGCTGAAGGTTGAAGCTGAGGCTAGAAATGACAAATTTTTAGCAATGAGGGTAATTAGCCATTGGAACAATTAACAAATGCTTTCAATCAGGACAAAAATGTTTTTCAAAACATTTCATACTCAAGTTCAAACTGAAAATATACATGTCTGTCTACATGACTACAACGATTGCTTGTGACTTCATAATCTAGTCTGTATGGATCTGAGCACAGCCTGAAAACTAAATCTGAAAAAAAACATCATTCAAGAAATAAGCAATTTATGAATGCTTTTAAATAGTGTGCTGCTCACAGGAATCAGAATTACTTCAGAAGCTATTGAGAAACAGCAAAAATAATCATTATTTAATAATTCAGTATTTAAGAAATCATTTTTCTCTACTCTGGATTTGCTCCTTTATTTATTTATTTTGCTCCTGGAAGCTAAATGATGCCCACTGAATGTAACTAAGAGCTGAGTAAAACAAGAAAACCAGAAGATGCTCCAGTGACTTTTTGAAGTTATTCTCACATGATTTCTGGTATTTTCTTTTTCAGTGTCATGTGATGTTTCCTGATCACTGTCAAAGCCAAACTGCTGAAGGTACAGACAGCCCACATGAATGTAAAGATGTTTTCTCTCTCTTTTGAAGTCGCAAATCTGTACCTTCTTGAAAAGTTTTGTATTTAAACTACCTGTTGATCACTTAGTAGAATGATAGTGTAGATGAGATTAAGGTTTTTCCAATACAGAATTACCTTTTCTTATTCAGACAACTTTTCATTAACACTATGTCTTGTTTCAGTAAGGCTTATCTCCTTTATGGACACAAAGGGACAAATGACGTTTTTTCAAACTTTAGATAAACAGCAATCCTTATATAATGGTGAGCATTTCCTCTTTAGGGCTCACCACTGAATCAGGACATTCAAACAAACTCACCGCTAAGCTGTTCCCTGGGGCTAGTCTCAGTTTGTCCAAAGCTATGCTTATTACATGTGCTTTGGTCAGCAGATATGCGAGCTTAGACAATACCTTCTTTCTGCAAACAATAGCCAGTATTAAGAATGTCATCAGATATAATGGCTGTGAGTGGGACAATTCTGCTTTCTTATGAAGGCTTTCATAATGGGGCGGCCCAAGTGTGAGTGTGTGTGTGTGTGTGTGTGTGTGCCTCTGTGTCTATGTGTCCGTGTGTGTTTTTTAAGAAAGATCCACCAGCATGCTGCAGACGCAGCCTGCTAGTCTCAGAAGAGCTGGTTCATGAAAGGTGCCATTTATAGTGCTTCTACAGCACCATAGAATGGAAACATTAGGTAATAGTAAAATCCCAGAGCTAGACTTGCTAAATTCTGAAAACTTACTCACATTACCATGCTTTATAGGGCTTTAGAGACTTCATAACAACAATCTGTGCAACTGCAGACTTTGTTTAATGAAAAAATAAATAGAAAAAGTCACCCAAAAATTAGCCTAAAGACTGGTATTCCCTTGTTAGTGCCCTTTAATAATTTTCACTATGCCTCCATTTGCACTCTGTCTAGAAAATAAAAGGCTTATTCATGCGCAAAAACACAGATCTGCCTTCTCAGTGAGAAAATTTGTAACATTTCGGTAGCAGAATCAACTGTAGCAGCTCAAGGTCTTTTTCTGAAAATCGGTTAGATGGATATTACATTACTTTCAGGAGATTTCTTTACTGTTGTGTAATTTATCTGACAGTTGCCACAGGGCTAACATGCCACTTCAGTTACCCTACTGATTTTTAAGGGATGGATATGCATGTGGAAATTAGGGGAGCATTCATTTTTCCCCCTAATTTCATCAAATTACATGCACTATGATTTTAGATAAATCACACTACTACACTGTTTCCACATTTACAAACACTTGTGGTTCATTTTTGTTTGTGTTTAAGCAGTCACTATTTGCATCAATATCCCAACTGATTGTGTTAGTCTGACGTGTTCTCTAAATGGTGTCCTCTGAACAGCTCTTCTTAATGCTCTGTCACGAATTTGTCTGGGTTTTTCATACTGGGAGGTATCAGAGCCAAAGCTCCAGAACCTCTCACTTTCTGTACAAAGCTTCCTGTGTATTTTAAATGAAACAGATGTAACAAAGAAACCAATGTGAATTTATGCAGCTCCAGTGTGGGGGAAACAAAGAAAGTGGTTGAAAAGACAGAAATTTATCAGTCTTGCAATCTCAAGCAACCCTCAGGCAGGTACAGCACATATGCCTTCTGGCTTTAATGCAGACAGAATTCAAAAGATCAGCCTTTTTCTGACCCCAGATATGAGCATCTGGCAAAGACCAGCATCCTTCACAATTCTGGCAGTTTGCAAAGACACAGACTGGCCTGGATTACAAATCGGAAGTACTCATCACAGCTGAAAGTGGATTTTTTGCCATTGGGATAGTAGAAAACTGAGAGACATACATGCAGTTGGGGGAGGAAGAGGAAAGACTGCTTTTTCTCTGCTCTGGAAACCTGTGATGCAAATATTTATGTATGAGGCTGAGAGGAATTCCAGGGTCATCCTTCCACCCTGTTTAAACCATACTCACATCTCAAAGGAGAGCTCACAACAGTACTTAAGTTTGAAAACGTGCTGATGTCAGAATTTTGCTCTATTTACATGACTTTGGTGAAGAGCAGCCAACTACCTGCTTATCATAAATCTCTCCTCCCCTCTCCCTCCCTTCATCCTCTCCACTGAAACCCCTAAAATTTTCAGTACAAAACACCAGTGCACAAGTAGGTTATTCTGTGTATGAAAGCAGTGCTTGTGAAAGACATTGAATGCACAGTCCCGGAGACCCATATCCTCTGCAGTACAGCAAAGGAAAAAGAGATACATCATGGATAGTAGCACCGTCAGCTTCCTTGCTCTGACTTATCAGCTTCACTGAGTATGAAGAAACACACACTGGGGTGAAAGGATCATTCATTCTTTATTGCCAAGTTGTTGTCCTAACTGCTAAATTTGCCATATAGGCTGCTAATTAGAGCCAGTTATGGTTATGGCTTTTACAATGCTGACAGATGTGATCCGTTCACCCAAAGCTTACCCTGAAGGTTGTGCCACTTTTAAAAGCTATCACATGCAACAATCTGCTCAAGTATGGTAGATTTATACCTGCCTAAAGAAATAAGAGAATAGTGCTGAAAAAAAAATCTCCAGAGAATGCTTTATTCATCTTCTTACACCAGAAGATCACATCTCCTTAATTTCTAGAAGCTGTTTGTCTAACCCACTTTTATATGCCTCCTCTAACAGGGACTCCAGAGCCTCAACATGCAGACTGTTCCAGCGTTTAAGAACTCCCAATAGAATGGAGTTTTAATGGATAACCTAAGCTATTTCCATACCTCGTGTTTGCCGTATTATATTCCTCTTTTCAGGGTCACATCATACACCAATCAAACATGTTTCTGGATCATTCTCTGATCATCTTTTTATTCTCTTTGTACTCTGCCCAGGCCAGTTATGTCTTCCCTGTTACATATAGTCCAAAAAGGCTTTGACACTGTTACACCTGAGATTTTGCAGACCTGAAGAACACAGGATGGAAATTGAAGTGTCTTACAGGTGACGTTCCTGCCTATATATCCCAGAATAAATTTATGGGAATGCAGAAGCAAGATGCAGCATATCCATCTGTGTCACTGGAGTCAAACAGCTGATTGCTGTCACCCTGTTTCTTCTTCTTTGCTCTACTGATCCCCTCTCACAAAAAGGGGATACTTCAAAATAGCCACACTCCAAAATCCCTGCAGAGGCACCGAGAAGTTTGAAATGTCCTTCAATGGTGATATTAAGGACAGTAATGAATAAAAGACATAAGACTGCTGCATCTCACCAGTGGCACTGGGTGGGAGGTGGGTAAGTCTCCCTTCAGCAATATGTTTACCAGCATATACATGTCATCCGGAAGAGGATTTTGTTCTTTAAAACAGCACACAACAGCAAAGAAATCCATAGGTTTGGGATGTGATTGTTTTTCTTAAAGCTGAGATCTGAAATCAAACACTCAAACTGCATTAAAACTGTTTTTTTCCATGGCAACAAATATCTCTGAGTTCATGTATTAATCTGGAACTTTCGTGTATCACAATGCCTCAAACACACAGCTGTCAAACAGATTATTTCTGTGATTGATATAAGGTGTATAGATATGACATCAAGAAAAGGCTGAATTGTGGGACAAATGTCCCTGAGCTTTTGGTACCATAATTCCCAGAGAACTGGTATATGTTTGAAACACTTTATCCAGGCAAGTAGAAGCCATATTAGCTCCCTTTCTAGAAAACCACAAAAATTCTTTAATATAGCATTTACAAATAACATTATTTAGATTTTTCAAAATAATCTATGTAAATAAATACACACATAAAGACAAACACATATGGAGAGAGGCATAAAATTATGTCTTAGCCATAGCAGTTAATCATATACCATGCATTCTACTTGGAGCCAAAAGTTTCTGTAAAAATTTAAAAGTGAGGATATGTTTGCCCTCTGGGAATTTCTCTGTTTAAATATTTGTGCTGAATAAGAAAATGATGAAGAAATTTCAAACTAAGCATTATATTTGATGAAATTCTTGTATTTAAAAAAAAAAAAAAAAGAAAAAAGCCACCACCAAAATAACAACAAAAACCAATCTATTATACATATAAAAATATCCCATATAAAAAGCAGGCTATAATAGCCTAGATTCTCCTTTAGAATGAGACGTACACATGTAACATTATCAAATAATATTAACTTTATATCATATTCACATCACACTCCTGATGATGAAATACAGGCTCATATTTTGCCATCAGTGCCAAGCAGCACTCTTCCTCACAATTTGTTCCACTGAAATGTATAGCTATTTTGCTGGAAAGGGTTTTAGGTTAACATAATCTGGATCTATGTGGTGAGCAGAAAAAAAAAAAAACAGTTTACCTTTCTGTTGCTTCCTTCATAACGTTACCATTAAGCTTATATGACATCAATAAGTATATATAATTAAGTGTATACAATTTTAATTTCTGAAGCTACTTTTCACAACATTCAGCCATAATTTTACATTTTCTATGGCATTATAGCTTAAAATAGTACAAAGATACATGGCATTTATGGCTCAGAAAGACCTTTGGCCTTTGACCTTAAAAGATCTCTATGTTGAGGCCCATGGTGGATTGATTTTTGACAGTACAGTGACAGAGTCGTACAAAAAAGGCATTCATATTGACCAAGTCAGTGGATATTTCAGGTCAAAATGTCAGCAGTTGTCTTTTTCAGCTGACATCCTGGGCTGAGAAAGCTGGATTTAAGGTTTTCATGACTCTCATATTTTGATTTCTTGCCATACATGGTTGTGTCATTAGCTCCCTGGAATGCCTTTCAGTTTCTTCCTTGAAAAATGCTAAATAAGTTCTCACTTTACCTACTGGCTGAATAAGAATACAAAAACAAAGGACAGCTGTGAGGCATCTGCGCGTCACACAAACACTCTTGGCACAGTTCCTGCATTCAAGAGATCAGCAAGAGCCTAGTAAATAAGCTTTCTTCACTAAAGACCACTTTTGTCCATGATCATTGAAGCTATGCTTTACTCATACATCCTCTGAATTCCTCTTTTCTTCAGTAATCACACATGCCTAGCATGATGGCTGATTCTATTCTACAGTCCTGGGCCATGTAATTATGTGAGTAATTGGCAGATAAGATGTTGTGAATACCTGAATCCCAGGTTAATTGAAACTAACACCTGCCTGAACTGTGCTGTTGTAATGGATGCAATAATACAACAAGATCAGGTCCTATTGAGTTGCATAATCTTTTCAAGACAGGGTTTTTGATCTCTCTGCTTTGATTTGAGGGTAGTGGTAAACTGAAGTATTATGCCTTTGTTGAAGCTTATAAAAGATGAATCTGAGGCTGAAAATGAAGATCCTTCCAGTTAATCTGTATTGAGAAAAATCAGTGAGCACACATCTTTTGCATCTTTCAGTTAGAAAAGAAACATCAGATACAGCTGTCAACACAGCTATAGTCAGTAACAACATTACAGTTCACCCTAGAGTAACCCAGGTCATAACCCAGGTTGTACAATCTGCAAACTCTTCATGAGGTTCAGTGTAGCCAAAATTCCCACCAGCATCATCAGACATCCCAAACTGGGCATGCTTTGTAGCATTTCACAGAAGAGGGTATCCAAGTATTCTTGGGGTGAGGTTGATTTTCTGCTGCCTTGTCCTTTGTACTGCCATAGCTCACAGGAAGTTCGTTTTGGTGTTTCCTGTTATTTTTTCATTGACAAAATGGTGATAATGGTACTTCCCTACAGCACAGGCAGAAAAGCAGACCCTCTGTCACAAAAGTGAAGAAAGTATTAACACAAAGGACTTCCAATTCACAGACAGACCTGAAGAATAAGTATGCTTTACTTGTTGAAACCTCTCAAAGAAACAGCTTTTCTTATCCTTTTACTGAAAATATTGCAATCTTACTTCTTTTAATCAAATCATGCAATTTAAAACAGTGCTTTTATCTGACGTAATCCCCTGGTTTCAGCCGTAACAGGTTTTTTTTGCCTTCCTAATAGCTGTTGCAGTGTTATGGTTTTTACTCTTGGAAGTGTTTCAGTTCAAACAAACTTCTATTGCAAGAAAATAGTGGATCAAAACAGAAAATCAAAGTAGTTTAGCAACACAACCCAATATATATAGGAACAAAATAATATTGTATAGTTTCTAGTACCAGCAGATGACAAGACTTGATGATCCAGAAGGTCCTACTTTTCTAAATTAAACAAGACATGATATTTCTATGCTAGAATAAATGTGGATTTTACTTCTAATGGTGCAAACTGTGTAAAGCTGCTATACTTTTTGTAAAGGGAAAGTGAACAGAAAAGATATGAAAAAGCCAAATTGTAGCATGAAGATTTGTGATTTTCAGAAGTCCACGGTCCTCAGATTACTTATACAAGCAATCTTATTACAGGCTTCTCTGGGAACTGCTTGACCACCCCAGTTGCCTCTGAAAATCACAATCAATTTATTTGTCTTAGGTGTAATGGGGGAAAAAAAGATTTCAGGAATGGAAAGATTTTACTGTAATGACCTGAAGCAAATGGGAGAACAAAACTCCTGCTTTAGAAGTCATGAGAGGCACAACAATAACAATTAAGGGCAAGAAAGAGAAGTGGAGGGAGCTGGGAAAGCAGAGATTCAAAATTCCAGCAGTTACATAGGCTTCAGTTTAAATGTAATACGCTGCAAAAGAAAGGCCATGTACTTTGGCTGATTCTTATTCAGAGACATTTTGACATGAAAAACCTGGTAGTTTTGTTAAACAGGAATAGGATATTGTATCTTTTCCTGGGAATCATATAACTATAGAAAAGGCTGTAATAAAGGTAACAAGAATATTTCATGATAGAAGACCAGTGTGGATTTAGGAGCTGAACAGCAAGCCTGAACATATTTATCAGCCCAATGTTTTCAAAACCTCCCTCAGTAAGTCTGTGTTCTCTATCCTTCTTATTGTGTCTTTTTTTTTTTTTTTTGCCTAACAGGGCCTGATATTTTTTCAAGCTGAGCACTGTCTGAATAGCTTCCCTAATGTCTTTGTTTAGTTCTGGTCTATAGATCCCACCTTACTCCCACTGATGTTAGAAGGAAACTGGCTTAGTAGACATCCTGTGGGACGTCAATACCAAATACTTTGTTTCCAGCATCTCACATCTATACCATCAAAAGTTGTGAATAAGCCTTACATCTATTAATATACTATTATTTGTGAGCACAAAGTCTAGTAAAGACATTCTCAGCTCTTTTTTAAGGTCTTTTTCTGGTAGGATATTACCAAATATCCTTGGGTGACATGGTTTAATGTTAGGTGTCCCTGCCCATGACAGGGAGGTTGGAACTAGAGGATCTTAAGGTCCTTTCCAAACCTAACTATTCTATGATTTGTTGATTCTATGAAATCAGAAGGTCTACTCCTGGATATAATACACTGCAAATAAAGTAGAAAGCTGTGTATGAACATAGAGTTAATCTGACTGAGCTGCCTCACAGTAAAATGCCAGGTATTCTGCCCAGAATATCAAGTGAGCAATGATTTCACATCATCATCTTTCCTGCAGTAATGACAGAAGTACGGTCATCCTTTCCATCACACATTTTCTGAGAGAAAACATAAGGAGCAGTGAAAATTAAGTATTATTGGTATATATTTGGCTAACATACTAAGGTTTTGTTAGTATCTTAAAAACTGTTAGTATCAAAACCTTGAAAGACTGCAAATGCTGAGGTGACAGGAAGAGAGGGTGGTGGATTTGGGGGGGGGAGCAGAGGCAGGGATGGAGGAGAAAGATACTGCACTGCTGGAAGAGAGCCATAGCTATGTTTCAGTCAAATCTGACCTACTTTAACGAAATCAGGTCATCTGTGAGCTCTTCATTACCCCCAGACTAAACAGTACAAAACATAGCAGCCAATGTCTGTGTCTTTTCAGAGTACCACTAATTTTCATTACAACATTGTTATGTATTCCTCAACATATATTGACTTAGTCATCTCCCCACACCAAAGCCAGTAAACAGTGTTAGGGAAGGAAGTAAAGTAAACATGATTACTGACTTTACAAAAAAACCAAATAAATACATAAAAAATGGCAGGGTAAACACAGGCATGCCTCCAGAACATGTCCTCAAGGGAATACAGAAACAAAAGGAGGCACAACTGTCTCACAACATTAGCCATGACAGATGGAGCTCACCTATCATACCAGCAAACTCTTAACTGTTACCAGCCATTAGCAGAAAAAGCAGAGGCTGGAGTCAAGTGGAAACTGGTACTACTGTAGGCTTAAGCTCAGATTCTGATCAGTGTTCAGTCTTCCATAAACTGGGAAGGTGGCAGACCCTTAGCAAAAAATACATACTGGTGAAGCTTTAACATTATGCCTGTATCTGCATTTCAGTTCATACTGAGGCAGATGTATGTATGTATGTGCAGGTATAGATGTGTCCCCACATATGTATTTTATTACATAGATATGAATATCCACTTGTATATACCACTATGTCTGTGCTTGACAATAATGTACATTGAGATGTATACACTGTTTTTAAACCCAGAAATATATATACATGTGTATTTTTATATGTATATGCATACATATCTAAAGATGCATATACATGTATGCTTATTTATATGTTTAAAAGAATATTCAGCAGCGGACATGTCCCTGTGAGCATCAGCTTAAACATAGTTACAATATGTGCATGTCTCTATAGTGAATAGGGTATATGCATTAAATGGTGCTATGTAGCAAAAAGAAACATTCTTCTCTCACTAAAATAATTAATGTGTTTTATTCCTATTGTTTAGCACAGAAGTGTAATCTTTACAGCATTAGTTAGAAGAGTATTTATGTTTGCTTGGTTTGGGAGATCAAAGGATACATTAATTTGTCTATAGAACATCTGGTGCTAGTGATATCTGGCATCTGCTGCCATAAGGAATGACTCCCAGCCTCCTGCTGCTACTCCAATGAGCCACAGGTTACACAGATCCCATGCCATACCTGTAGTCTTGTCTGGACATCTCTAACATCTTAGCTCACCTCAAAAGGCACTATGCACCAATACATGGGCAACTGCACTGGACCCTTGGATTCCTTCACCTGCAGAGAGCTTTCACCACATCTTGGCAATTTTATGTTTTGTCTAATCCATGTTTATTTGGAAAACCTATTTGGTACTTACTACAGATCTACCTTTCTTCCCTTACTAGCTCATAATCCAAATTACTTCTCAGTCTCTTTGTGGGTGGCTGAGCGTACTCCATCTGGCTCAACGCAGTGGTCCAAAGTACAGGCATCCACGTGTGCCAATGTTTTGGACAGAAGCATTTAGGTGAAATAAAGGCTTATGGAAATGACAACTAAGACAGCACAGCCCTAAAGCCATGCCAAACATTCTTTGGTAATGCCAAGTTAAGATAATTTCAATGGTTCTTGCCACTTTGACCTTTATCCAGTTGTTCCTGTTCCTATTCTATTCCCTGCCTTTTGTATTTCATCTCCTTGCACAGCTATGCGAGGAACCAGTGGTCCAGATCTTTGCTCAGTTACCCCTCAAGTTCTGAAGATTGATGGTATATAAAGTAATTTTATTCTTACATCATTACCTTGATGACTGGAACAGAAGTGCAGCTGGCTGTGATAGACTCGATGCTTACTGACTATGCAGAGTAGCCGTATTTGGTTTCCTGCAACATCTGGAGAGTTGCTCCTTTCTATCTTCTGTTTTCTTACAGTCCCTGCTGCTACCAAAACTGATAATTTCTTCCCCTTCTAGCCAGCTGTAACTTCTATGTCATCCATATGGTGGGTTTATATTGCCAGAGAAACAGGATTGAGGGGAGAGTGAAACATACAGGAACAGGTGACATGCTATGCACTTTTAATAGTGGATATATGACATCAGATAAAATGCTACAAAAATATACATCATTTAAGAAATATGAGAATTCTTGAATAAGCATATCAACTGTGTCCAAAGGTCTTTAGTCTCCTTCCTAAAAGAGCTAGTGAGAGAAACTGCCAAGTCTCCTTTATAGTCTGCAGTGATCCCTTCTCTGAAGGAGGCAGGGGGAGGGTAGGAGAGGAGAAAGTAGGGTAGGACAGTAATTAGTATCTGTAAAACCCAGCCTTAAGTAGCATACTTAATGGTGGGATTTTGGCAGACAAATATTGACAGCTCACTAATGTTGCTAAGCTCGCAGTGCCCTGCTGAAGGGCTGGAATGTGCGAGCTGCACAAAAGACTGCCTATGGGACATCACAGAGCACCACTGCACTAGCAGCACCTCTCTGCGCTACCGTGTGCATCAAAGGACAAGGCTTTCTTGTAGAATTTGCTCCTTCCAATGGGACAGGTCTATCCCCAGTTTTGGTTGTGGCTGCTGTTGTTTTCCCTCTGGAAACAGCAGAAGATAGTGATTTTTCCCTTTGAAGAAGCAAAGGCTGAGCAGCATTCTTGTCTGACACAGGGGAAATGCCTAACACGCTGTTAATCCCTGCAGAGGCAGATCACACATTGGCCCCTGCATGTGCTACATCTCCCACAGAGACTGTGCCTGGATCCACATTGTAGCCAGACTCATATTCCACCTCGATGTCACCTCATTTACAAGAGAATTTTACCACCTCAGACTGTGACTCTAAATGTATATTGATGAGGTCGTTACCAGAGTTTTGTCTTGTTATCATTGAAAAGCTGTGAGGAAAAAAAAAATAATGCAAAATAACTGTTGGTGTCTGAATATCACATCTAAAACTCCACCTGGTAACTCAGTATATGCAATGATCTGCTCTGGTTCACTGTGGCTGGGACCTGAGATATGCTTTCCAAGCACTGTGACTGACATCAAACACAGCTCAGTGTTAGACTACTTATAGCTATGCTTTTCCATTAGAGGTTTTAGCCTTTAGGCATTTTCTCAAAAGAAATACTTTTATTTCAGCATGTATATTATTTTGAAGTAAACAACTCATTGAGAAAATGAGGATTTGAGCACTGAGCAAAACCATTATTGGTTTTTCTGAAAAGCTGTTTGGCTTATATTCCAGTATCATATTTACATCCAATTACAGCCTCCTTTGCAGCACAGAAAGGTCAATCCAACACTGAAAAGTGAATAGAAAGGCTCTCACCAGCTTGCAACAGTTTGGCTGACATTCATACCAACAGTCAGAACTGAGGCCAGGTCGGACTTTCTTAAAAAGTTTCAGGAAAATTTCTCTGTGAAGCTTCACACCCCCAATTACAGTTCACTAGTCCATTTGGAATGGTTTAGGCTGTCTCCACAGAATGCAATTCAGGACATGTAATGCTATTTGAAATTGCGGAAAGGAAAATACAATCGTCTTCCGACATCCTCTGTCAAATTAATCATGGACTGTTGATTCAGAGATACCAAATGTCAGAGATCTTTTTTTGTTCGTTTTACCATAAACTATGTACGTGCATGCATTTCTGTAAAAGTTACTGATATTTTTTCTCCTCTATTATAACACTAAGGAGAATAAACAATGCCATATGTACAACTATATTCACAGCAATGGCCAGGTAAACCAAGAGAACCATTTACAGCTAGGCATGTTCATAATCTTAATCTTATTATCTCTGAATAACAGTGTTTGTTTTGATACACGAGCAATAAATCAGGAAATGTCATGACACATGAAATGGAAAAAAAAGAAGCATAGCAATAATCTGGGGAAAGCATTTCTGATTTAGATTATCTGTGGTTTTCCTGGTTTGCGCCTCAGAGATGTTCAGGCTGTGATATGGCATGAACTGGGTTTTAATAGCTGTATTATGTTATTGAGCTCATCAATGTATTAGGTAGCTGGGAAGAGAGTAGTTAGAACTGCATAGCATTGTCAGTTTTCTGAAGGCTATGGGCATCAAGCAGTGGATATCATTTAACTTCAAAATGACTACACCTGGTATGGTACATAAAAGCATCAAACCACACATAAAGGTGCTTGATACAGTCTTTTTCATTTTTTCATTATTTTGCTGCTTTGACTAAATGTGGAGAAATTCATTTGCTGAACTGAGCTAAGGCCAAAGAGCAACATCATTCTTTCTTCCTTTGCTGTTCAAATCCCCTCTAGGTCTTATCTGGCATATTTATAGCTTTATATCCACATTAATTAAAAACTGTCATGGGATTTTGCTTTAACTGATTATATATGTGTCATGGGTTCAGCAGCAGCAGTTATTTTTTCTTTAAGCAGTAGCTGGTGAGCGCTGTGTTTTGGATTTTTGGCTTAGGAACAGTGCTGATAGCACCAGTGT
>JASSUY010003765.1:11816-32368 GCA_032466535.1 Forpus xanthops | reverse complement strand
AAATCCAAAACACAGTGCTGCACCAGCTACTACTTAAAGGGGAAAAATGACTGCTGCTGCTGAACCCATGACACCAGAAATATATGCATTTAAAAGTAAAGGGTCTCAAAAACATCCACAGGAAGGAAACTTTGTTCTTTTGGTGTCTTGAGAAAATGTGACTTAATCCATAGTCAGTTTTCTCAAGAAGCCCTTTCAGGCTCAGTATCACTGTTTCCATCTGGACCTGAAATGAGTGGGCAATTAGGATGTCTTCTCCACCAAGGGTTCAATCCATAAAGAAAAGGCCACAGCTTCCCTGCTCTCCTGAAAAGCTCCATGCTTCTCATGCCATACACCACATAGGTGGCAGAATGAATTATGAATGACAATTCTCACAGGACTCTGCCTAGCTGGTTGCAGGAAAAGAGTAAAAGATTATAGACAGTGGAAATGCAAGAAAATATGGAAAGTAAAACTCCAAAATAACACTGAAGTCTTGATGCAGAGAAGCAAAGAGAAGGCATGAGCTGAGGATGGAAGAAAGAGGCGTTGTGTTTTCCAGAAGCACTTCTGGACTTTTGTTTTTTTAGCAGGAGATTAATTTGGACCTGATATATTTTGTGAATCAGCCCTTCAGCATCTGGTCCTGCCTCTAGCCTTCATTGCTCACATGTGTAGCACTGAACCAATTGTTTATCTTCAGGCTGAAATTTCCTATGTTTGCTCTCCACATGAAAGGAAATTGTTTGAGGAGGTTTAGTATAAATTGTTCAGCCAAATTCACATCTGCCATCCACAGAAGTCAACTGGATCCTTATCCATCATAAACCTCCTGACACCACTCACCCTGTAGAGAGGAGCCTGGAAGGGGGATTTCAGTGTAATTCCACTATAATCAGATCCAACAGGCACAACTTCCCTTGGGCCTCCCTGATATTCAAAGAGTAGAAATGTAGGTGTGACATTTCTGACAAGGCCCTGATAAAGCCCTGATAAAGCACTAACAAAAGCCCAGAAAAGCTTCCCACCACAGAGAAGAACAGTCAGACAGCTCCCCTTGTGCACAGCTCTTGTCCCACCCAGGAACATAAGGTGGTGGACAGCAGGGACGGGGGCAAGGAATTTCAGTCCTGAGCCCATGGGGGGCTACATGACCATATGTGACCACAATTCAGATTCAACCAGGGTATAAAATTAGCCCTGCCAGAGAGCCACTGGAAGTTGGTACTCCTTGGAGCAGTGGGCCTGCAGACAGGGACTTTCCCTTTGGGTCAGGATGTTGGCCAAGGAAACTCCTTGAGGTTGAGAGCTCTCCCTTTTCAGATGAGTGATTGCACATTTTGGATCACTGGCCATAAAATTTATGAATGAGAAATGTGGTGATGAACTCATGTGACATCCTGAATCTGTAGCTGATGTTAGCGGAGCTTTGATAGAGTTTGAACAATCAATTTTGTTTAGACTCAGTTTATTAGTTCCATAGAATCACAGAATAGTTAGGGTTGGAAAGGACCTCAAGATCATCTAGTTCCAACCCCCTGCCATGGGCAGGGATACCTCCCACTAAACCATGTCACCCAAGGCTCTGTCCAGCCTGGGCCTTGGATGCTGCCAGGGATGGCGCATTTACCACTTCTCTGGGTAACCTGTTCCAGCGCCACTCTCACACTAAAAAACTTCTTCCTTATATCTAACCTGAACTTCCTCTGTTTTAGTTTAAACCCATTACCGTTTGGCCTATCACTACAGCCCCTGTTGAAAAGCCCCTCTCCAGCATCTTTGTAGGCCCCCTTCAGATACTGGAAGGCCACCACACAGCCTTCTCTTTTATGACATTTAGCTTAGTCATCTGGGGCCCGCCGGGATGTCCATAAAGGAATTGTTATGGAGTACTGGTTGGCCGCTTCTCCCTTGGGAGTGGGTATAGGAGTTGTTCGACCCACAGGCAGTCCTGGAGAGACTGAAGCAGAGCTGTGCTACGGTGGATGTGGTAAAGAGAGCGTGTGCGCCATCTTGGGCTAGTGCTTGGTACAGGCACAGGACTACCTTGTGAGGAATGACCGGGAGAAGCAGTTGGAGATGGATTGTTTAAAAGAGGAATTGAAAAGCAAAAGAGAGCAGATGCGTTTATTGAAACAAAGAATTGAAATCATGCTGGCACCAGCAAAAAAAAACAACAAAAAACCCAGTGTTGTCCAAATTCAGAACTGCTGGCACAGACCCAGAGGATTGGGACGGGGAGATGTGGGGAGATTCTGATGAGAGCAGTTCTGAAGAGGTGAAGAAGCTCAAGGAAAGGAATGTAAGAGCTTTTATTACAACTGAAAGGGCACGGGTATGCAGGCAAGAACCTCAGAACAATGGTCCGCGTGGCTGCTAGTTGAGACCTGAGCTCAGGGTATTGCAAATGGCACAAGCCGGGAGGCAGAGCAACAGTGTCTTTGTGGACAGTCACCCTGACAGGGGGACAGTGAATATTGTGGAGAAAAAAGGGGGTCTGGGGGTCTGAGAGTGATTATGAGAGCAACACAGAGTACCGGTGGCCTCTCTGGGAGAGCCCAGCACCTCAGACCCCTCCTTAAGGGATTACCAGATGCCCTGGTAGTATTCACTCAGGCTCCTGGGGGGAAAATTCAGCCACTGAGCATGCCTGGCCTTTCTGACCCCCCGGTGCAGGTTTTGAATTGGACAAAGATGTCACACAAAGTGGTCACCTTTGGTCGTGAGACAGGCTGGACTAATCAGGAGCGTGGTGCAGGTGGGTGCAGGGGTGTCCGACAGGCCAGACACAAACCCTGGATCTGCCGGGGTCTCAAACCTTCCACAGACAGAGTGGGACGGAGTTACTATTCAGAAAGACATCATCTTTGGCAAAGAGCATCCCTGATAGGGCTACCCTGAGCAGTGCTTCATGGTCAACCCACCAATCATATCCAGAAACCAGTGGCATTGTCAGGAGGAGTGGTTCACAGCCAGAAAGACACAAAGGCGACACCTCACCCCCAGCGACAGTGCCTTTAACCGTTCGCACCTTGGTGAGAGGACCTGAAGGGGTTAAAATGCTGGAAACCGCATTTTGGGTCTCAGGCCACCCGACAGCTTGGTGAACAACTGCCTATGGCCCGCTGATGAGGAGCCCTATAGGCAGTCTGGAAATTCTTATTTATATGGGGCTCAAATTAGTGTTTCAAATAAACAGTAAGGTGAGAGGTTAGGAATTAAACCAGCAAGGAAAGCTATAAATATAGTCAGGTGACTTTCTGTAGTGGAAAAATTCCCCATAGCTCAAAATCAATTCTAGCTACCTGAAAGAAGAGTATGACAGCATGGCAGTGGCTCTAAGTCCTCCAAGGAAAATATATTAGGGTTTTACATGCTAGCAGGCAGGCAATGGTATTTACCCAATGGAAGGGTGTGGAGTTTTGGATGCAGACAGGCAGAAGCCACTAATGTGAGGCTTTTGCAGACTGCCTCTACACTACCACAATCTGTAACAACCTGCATCTCTCAATATCCACTGCAAACTGCTGCCAAACAGCACATCTCTGAAGTAATCAAAGATCTAGAGATCTTTGATACATATCTAAGAGATCTTTGATACGTTATCAGTCTATCCACACCCCTTACAACTATCCAGTCTGGTGAGTGTGTAAGGCCAATGGTGTTTAACCTTTAATTGCAAGAAATTGAATAGTAATACTCCACCACTGACTGCTGCTGTCGCAAGCATAACCTCAGTACAGCAGTACATGAGCACTCTAGATACCATGTTTTTATGGCTCCTTTTACAGAAGGGAGACAAACCTGAGTTTGCTTTCATTTGGGAGGGGATGTAATACACTTTTAAATGACCCCTGCAAGGTATAAACATTCCCCCTCAATTACCCACAATGTTTTAGCTAAGTCTCTCCATACTGTAGAGGTGCCAGCAGGGGTCCACATATACCAGTATATAGATTATATCCTAATTGATGGAGACAATACAGAACAAGTGAGGCAAGAGGCTGGAGTCATCTGGAATCTAATGAGTAAAAATGAGCTAAATGCCAAGGTCTCAAACAAGAGGTTAAATTCTTAGGGTCTTGGTGGCTAGCAAGAACTGTTGCAGTATCTGATGATACTGGGACAAACCCTGGGCAATAAAACAGAATTAAACAATTGCTAGGTTCTATGACACCTGGCAAAAAGGAAAAACTCACTGGTCACAGAAATACTTTGCGATGATCTAGTGGAAATTCGCTTTGGCCTGCGTATTGAAAGACATGGCTCATGCTCCTCCTGACAATAAGCAGATTGGAAATGCTGTGAGAGTACAGGGAACAGGGCCTCAGTTGCCAGCAGCTCTGGCTGCTGAAAAAAGGGGTCTGCTTGGGAACAAACCTTCCTGCCACTAAATCAGAATAACCCCAGTAAGCTTAGGGTTCACTGGTTATTTTTAAGAACTTCCCAAATCCCCTGCTGAGAAACAGAATTCAACCTTTTCAATGACATGTTCCAGGTTTTTCAAAGGTAAGTTTTAAATCAAGGTGGGTTCTTTCTGTTTCAGATTGCATTTTGGGACTAGTTCCATTTTCAAAGGTGAAATCAACATTTTGATGCCAATGGCAAAGCCTACCCTCTACTTGAAACCTCTCTGAGAAATTAGGAGAATATAATCATCCATTTTCCAGAGCTGTAGAAGAAATTGAAGCAAAATCATGATGGCATTTCTTATCTGTTTGTTACCCAAGTTGGACTTGGAGACATGGATTGAGATGCTGTTTTTTTCTCCAGTAACCTCTTCTCTTTAGCAAGCTGTCCAGTGACAATGGCCTGCTGCCTCTGCCAGGAAAAGCACACCACCAAAACCCTGTGCAGGACCATTAGTTTTGACTGCAAGAGCCAGTGCCCCAACAGGGCTCCCCTAATGGTGTTGATGTAGACACCAAATCTGCCCAGCTTCCTCAGCAGGCTCTGTAGAAAACTCCTGTAATACACCATGTGTCAGAGGGGGTCTGGAATATACAGGTTCTGAAAATTGCCTGGTGTCTCTGCCAGCCTGCTCCCCATATAGAGGAGAGAGGGCAGTAACCCTATCTCCTTGGAAGGGCATTAGGGAACATGAAGCATCATTATTCCCTCATTAGCTTGTGCAGTGTGAGCAATGCTCTGTCCTGCTCAGCCTTTGCACAGGATCAGTATCATCTTTTTCAAAGCAGAGACAAGCTGGACTTGTACAGACAGATGCAGTGAGGTTTCCAAGGTCCCCAGGTAACTCATTTTCAAATCAGATGTGGGCAAGTAAACCTAACCTCATTGCAAGTCTAGGGAAAGCAGGCTGCTAAACCATCTAGGGCTAGATACTCAAAGGTATTTGTGCCCAATTTCCTATTAACATGAAAAAAGTCCTACATACCTTCGTAATCTGTAAATATTCTTGACCATGTCACCCTGCCTCTGACCTTAAGCTACCTGCAAAGCAGAATTAGAGATAAGGTTTTGTTTGAAGCCTTGGTGTAGGACTCTTGAAGACTTACCCTGGCTCTGCAGACTTTGCATGCCAGGACAGGAGTTCTCTTGGGCTCTCTGCATCACTCTGGGTCAAATCTTCACTTCTAGGCCTGGGTGTTGGGAGCTGCATGCATCAGCAGAATAAAAACTGTTATCCGGGGCTTGCTCTGCCTGCAGATTGCTGTAGACTACAACCCAGAGACATTTTAATGTGAAATATCCCAGGCTTTCCTGACTACAGGGAGAAGGGCTTGTTAGGAAAACTGCTCAGGGACAAATGCTGTGTCTTTGGGTATGAGAAACGTCATGATCATTTTGTTGTAATTCACTGAGGGAGGAAGAAAGAGCATTGGCAGAAGATAAATGGCGTCTAAAGTATAAAAAGAGAGGAAGAGAGCTAAAACAGTGTTTTCAAGCTTTCTTAATCTGTAAAGAGTCTTCATACTGTCTTGTTGAATATGGATCGAAAATAAGTGGTAGGCAGTATATATTTTAGTTAAAATCCAGTCCAATTGAAACACGCTGTTTTGATGATGTGGGGGTTTGGGGGGAAAGAGGAAAATTAAGGGAATTGTCTTATGTTTCGGTAAGCTAGCTTCCTTTCTGGCATACCTGGGACACAGAAGACTTTTTTGATTACCTAGGTATTCCATGCTGTTAACTATTGCTATCATATTCACAGCCTTGCAATGTATCAGAGTAATATTGCCTTGCCAACCTATTTTGGAAAATGAAGACTTTAGTCTCTTAACTTTTCTAACAAAGCCTCTATGATTATTATCTGAAATTACTGCTTTCTCATACCAAGAAGGAGCAAAGGCAGAAATCTCTTTAGTAGCGACAGCGTTGGTCACTGTTCAATGTTTCAGATACATAAAGGTCCTTTTGTAGCCCTGTCACCTAGTTTCTAAAGGGAGGTAGTTGTTTGTTGCCTGTTAAAAAATGTTTACTACAGAGTTTGGAAATCAGATGGAAAACCTTTTCCAGCAATTTCTGTAGCAGATAGTAGGTATATACGAGCGCATGTCTTTGTTCGTGATACTTAAAAGCAGCAAACAGATTCTGTGTATTCTAAAAGTTCAGTTTCTTTCCCCTTCCCCTCAGTGTTTTCTGTTTTAGAGGGAACACTTAGCTCATGCATGCTTTCCCAAATCTTCTGGAAGACCCTGTATTTGAATTTACTAGCAAGTGCTTGTTGTGGTACTTTTTTGAACTGGATGTTGCCATTGTGTCTGTCAAGGTTTGTACATAGATGGGTTTAGGCCGAGGGAGAAGGGTTGGATTTCCAGATGCAATTTGGACAGAAGGACCAGGACATGTTACAGACATAATTGTCTCTGTTCCAGGAACAAATTAAGCAGATGCCATGGGATCAGTGCAGGAGAGAAGCTGTTCCAAGGCATACTTGCATTCAGACATGGTGGTATCCTAGCTGAATTGTATCCTACCAGCACCTTGGGTCCTCTGCCTAACTGCTAATAATGCTACAAACTTGAAAAGGGGGTGAAAGAGAAATTTGACAGAGCCAATGCCAGCTGGCTCCAAGATGGACCCACCACTTTCCAAGGCTGAGCCCATCTCTGGGATAAAGTGTTTCAGAAGTGGGGAGGGGGAAAGAAAACTGCACTCCAGCACAACTACAGCTGGAGAGAGGAGAGAGAATATGTGAAAGGCACAGCTCTGCAGACACCAAGGTCAGCACAGAAGGAGCAGAGGAGGTGCCCCAGGTAGTGGAGCAGAGATTCCCCTGCAGCCTGTGATGCAATGATGGTGAGGCTCGCTCCGCCACTGCAGCTCATGGAGGTCCGTGGTGGAGCAGATACCTATGTGCAGCCTGGGGAGGACCCCACACCAGAGCAGAGGGATGCCCAAAGAACACTGTGACACTTGCCTGCGCTGGAGCAGGCTTCTGGCAGGACCTGTGACCTGCAGTGGAGTAGTCTCTTCCTGAAGGACTGCACCCCACGGAAGGGACTCACAATGGAACAGTTCATGAAGAACTGCAGCCCATGGGAAGAACCCATGTCAGAGAAGTTGGTAGAGGATTGTTTCCTGTGGGAGAGACCCCACGCTGGAACACGAAAAGAATATGAGGAGTCCTCCCCTGAGCAGGAAGGAGGGGCAGGGACAATATGTGCTTAAGTGACCACAACCCCCATTCCCCGTTCAGGCATGAAGTGGAGCCTGGGAAGAAGGGAGGGATGTGAGGAAGGTATATTTAAGATCTGAATTTATTTTTCATTATCCTTTTCTGATTTGTTTGGTAATAAATTAATTTCCCCAAGTCTGTTTTGCCCATGATGGTAACTGGTGAGGGATCTCTTCCTGTCCTTATCTTGACCCACAAGCCTTCCCTCTTGTTTTTAACTCTCCCTGTCCAGCTGAGGAAGGGGAGTGGTAGGATGGCTTAGGTATGCACCCACCATCCAGCCAAGGTCAATCCATACAGGTATTTGTAGGTAGGTAAAAGCTGTATCTTAGCCATCCTGTATTTTAAGGATGTATAAAGCTGACACATACAGCTATTTCCCATACCTCTTTTCCCTTCTCCACAATTAAGATTTAGGCTAAGGTTCTTTAAACATCCAAAGGACTATTTTCATTTATTCAGGATTGCTTTATCTACCTGGGGACTTTGCATGCTTTTTCAACTGTTATTTCCTGTGGAGGAAAAAAAAGAAAGGCTTTGTCTTTGTAGTGCCTGCGGCTTCCAGGGAGATTTAAAAATAACAGCAGAAGGAGGAGGAATCCAGAATTTTTATTGCTTTTCAATCAGCCCATCCTTCTTCCTCTCTAGCAGAGAAGGTTTTTAATAGTGGTATAGTAGGAAAAGACACTGAAGCAGTTTCCATTAGCAAACAGATCACATATTTTCTTCCTAAATGTTAATCAGATTGTTGCCTGCACTGTGAATCAAGAGTGTGAGAGCAGATATTTTAATGGCTAGAGTGCTCCTATGTAAAGTGTATGCTCTTGCCATAAAACCTGCTCCCACAGGACAGGTGAGGGTACTATCTGTCTCTTTCTTGTCTCTGCATACAGTTTTGCTTGTAAGAGTGCAAGGGCTTAATATGAACTGTGCAGATTACTTTAGGTACATGTATGAGGTGAACAAGGGCAGAAAAGACTGTTTTGTAAGTTGTGGCAGCTAGTGCTCTGAGACCTCATTCAAGTGTATTCTGACATTTCTACATCTATAACGCCGACTGTAAGTTATCTCCATTCACTTAGAATGAAATAACTTATGCTATAACTTTTATGTGTGTCTGTCTTGTCCCTTTAATAAGGCCAAGTCTAGTTGTTCTTGCTGATATGACTGTATTAGCAAAATCTGCAATAGAGCTGCAATTTTCTCAGCAAAAAAACCTCTTCCACTGTTAACTTTCCCAGCTTTGTAAATGAAATATAAAGTCTCCTTCTGTTGGTATAAAAATGTCAGTTAGGATTGTGGTTCTTTGAAGTATTGTATCATAAAGGATTTGTATCACAGACCTGGTCTTTTAAATCAAGTGTTCAGCTTGTATATGTAAGATGGGCACTGCTGAAAACCAGCGTAGATTGAAGGGAACAGTTGCTTTCTGCTTTGAAGTTATAGTTAGGATGGAATTAACAGCTGTATTTTCAGGAAAGAAGTCTGTTCTACAGGATTGATTGAATTTGCACATCAGATTGAGGAATCTAGCATACGGTAGAAAGAAAGCCCTTCTGCATTTTGAGAAGGATAACTCATATTTAGAAAAAAACCCTCTAAAATAGTCCTGTGATTTTACTATCACCAAATCAAATTGTTCTGTGATTTACTATAAAAAAATAGCTATGTAAGTTTCCTTACCCATTTTATAAATTGGTATGGTAATACTTAAACTACCACTTAAACATGTTTTTTCCTTGATGCTCAAATTCTGACACACTTAGTAACATGAAATGATACTTCACCCTGGTTCCATGAGTCCTCCTTCTGGTTGGACTAGGGGTGCTGGTGATGTCCGAGTCTAAGAGAAAAGATCTAACTTTGGGTTATTTTAGTAACACAAGCTTTTAGCCGTTACAATTCATCAAGACCTCTGGCTGGACACACAGTAAATAATGATCACAACCTCAGGAGCAGCTAGAAAAGAACAGAACAGACCTAAACTGACATTTGAGAACTTGAAGTGTATTTTGAAACCTGCTCAGTATTCTGATAGTGTTTGACAAGTTATAATAAATTGATAGATAAACTGGGATGTGTACTAGAATGCAACTTGAGAAAACTGTCTATTTCCTCTGCTAATTTTGCAGTAATGCTTTTTATAGTTCACCAGAGAAGGCAGATCTTGGACAGCATATAAAGCAATATGCCTCTGGAAAAAGTCTTGGTAAAAAAAAAAAAAAAAGACAACTTTATAAAAATAGATTTTTATTAGTACAATCATTTAAAAGAAGATTTTTTTTCTCTTCACTATTTTTGGACAAACAATATTGCTAGAGGAATTATCGGTAGTAGATCTACAGACACAAGAACTATCATGGCTGTGTTTCCTATTGCTGGTGTTAGATCTGCTTCACGTATCCACATTTTTACAAGCTATCTTAAAATTACAGCAAAAGTATGCTCTAGTGTCTGAAAGATGTAATTTCTCAGTGAAGCTTCTTAAGATGAAAAGTCAAGGAATAATTCTTCGATCTGTTTTTGCTTTGAAAATGTGAATCCTTACTTAAAGTTCACAAGCACCATCCAAACAGAGGGAAGATAGTGAAACACACAGGTGGCAGAGGTCAGAGTCAGAGACACTGTGCTGTTCATCGGTTTGGACATTTTCTGGATTCTACATCACCAACGGCAACACTTAAAAATATTCCCTGAATGGAGAAACACTTTATTTTGAGTGGACCCAATCTTGGAAGTACTCATACATTCGTCTTGTCACAACAGTTCCAGTAAGTAAAACACACATTTAAATAAATGCGAGATCGATCTATTAAACTGCAGACTGTCCCTGCTTCGATCAAAATAAATTAGTTTTGTCATTAATCACAATCAGAAAACTTGTAGAATACTGTAACATTCAGTACATTAAAGAAACAGCTGCAGAAACACTGCATATCCTTAGGAATTTCTGGAGCCCTAACAGAGCTTAGTTTCTTATATTTGAAGCACTAACTTAACAAAAATGTGTCCAACATGATTTGTTGCAAATCTCTTTCATACAGGAAGGCTTTAGATTTAAAGAGCATCTCTTAATTTTTTGCAACTGATGTTTGCATTTATCTGTTTTAAACAAAAATGAAAGTTTGCAGTATATCTGCAATAACAAATAATAACAGCTAAAGCTCTGAATTTCTGAAATGAAGTAAATCAATCCACCTGGGAACACAATAAAGTACTTTTTCTGGATCCCAACTTTTGAGGATATAATAAAGTCATATAAGTTATTACACAATATAAAAATCATATGATTCTATGATTCTATGATTATCAGTCCTAACCGTACAATGAGGTTTCATATGGCCTACTGGGTGTTCCCAAGTCCCATAAAAAGTTCAATGGAATTTAGGTGCCCAGGTCCAGTTTATTTAATCCTTCATTCCTTGTTACTTCAGGTTACCTTTCGGAGAGCAGCATTTAAGTACACTTTGAGACACATTCACAGAGCCTGATTTTTCATAGGGAATATACCTAAGACTCAAAATCAGAGCTCTCCCTATGACTCAGAGTTCTCAGAGCTTAGGACTTTCTTGAACTTTTTTTTTTCCTGGCTCTTACCCTAAATTAATTTCACAGTATGAAATACAAAACTTCATCATTGTGCTTACATGATGGCATTAAGCCTATTAAGTACAATTCAGTCATTTCTAAAACTGTTTCAACTATTGCAAAGTATAAATCATCTCCAAATAAAATATTCTAAATTGTAAGACATACTGAAGTTTCTTGTGTGCATCTTCCCTGTAATCTTAAAATACAAAACCCAAAACAGTGCAAGCTTGGGAAGGGAGAGTCTTTCAGTTCACTCTTCCAAGCTGATGTTCCCTTTCCAAAGTTTTATTTTCTTCATCTAAATAAAGGGAAAGTTCTCCTTAAGAAAAAGACCCACTATTAATAAAATTAATTAGAACCTTTTTGTTTGCTATGGAAACAGCAAGGTTTAAGTGCATTAAGAGACGTACAATTAGGCAAAATAATGCAGTATCTGTTGTCACTGCTCATGGGATTGCAGTAGTTCAGAGTTTCACAAACCAGTTTCTGGATGTCCATCTCAGAGAACTCAAAAGGTTTCTCTATCATATGATTTAATCCAGCACAAATTTCAGGTTTTCATCTCCATGATCCACTGCATTAACTTTCTGAGCAAGGCTGAGAACTTTCTTTGTCTTTGGAAAATAATATGAAAAGTTGTGAAACTAAAGAAAATGAAACTGGGTTCATTAGTGTAAAAAAGCTATTGTTTGCATTGACTGCCCTAGCTTGTCTCATCCTTTCTTTGCTGACATGTTATTTCCCATCACATCTCAGTAAGGTTTTTGAATTATTTCAACCTCATGCCCCACACTTCAACTACAGGAAGTAGAAATTTACACAAAGGCTTTAGAACAATTTGGAACACCCTTGATCAGCAACCACACACCCCTCTTTTTCCTTAATTTTAAAAGTCAGTAATAAGGAATTATGCAGCAATACAGAAAATACCAGACAGGAGTTTACCTTCAATGACACTATCTGCTGCAGGCATAGTCACTTTTTGTTTCCTTTTTGCAATGCTTAGCACAAGAAAGTCCTCACTTAGCACAAGAGGACCTAGGCGCTGCTATACTGAAATAAACTCCGATGAACAGTCAGTTATCGATGGTAGCAGCACTGAGATGTCGTTCAATGAGTAGTTGTTATTATATCACTATTCAGCCTAGTTCAAGTGTAGGGCACTGGCCTGACCCAAGGATTGCTGTAGCTGGTGAACCTAACAAACTTGACATTTGGATCCTTCCTTGGGATTTTTTGTTTTCTATGCTCATTGAGGATGCAGTGTGAACTATATTAACTTATTAAAACAGCTTTGACCATTTTGAAGATCCTTTAGCAAAACACAAGGCTTTTGATTCTGAATTCTGCAAACAGTGAATCAGTTCATGGATACATTCTTCACTGTTCAATCTAATGTCAGACACTTTGGGAATAATGATTTCCTTTTTCTTCTGACACAGAACTTTCAAGGAATCTTAAGTTCTAGCTTATTTACTAGACGTTATGATCCCTGTATCTGACCTAAGGAATCAGATAGGCAGTATATATTCACTGAGAGGCACCGCTTGACTTTTTTTTTTTTTTTAATCTTAATAAATTTCTCACCTCTGATAACACATTTCAATTCACTACTTGATATAAAGCAGTTAGTGTGGAGACATATGTGGAATTTCAAACCTGAGGCGCTTTCATATTGTTGCAAACTGCTTCCTACCATAGGAAGTAGTTGCGTAATTCTTTTAACAATTACAAATTTCATTTCACGGTACCTGTATCTTCTGCCCCTCTTTCCCTGCCCTCATTTCTATATTTAACTAAATATACTTTCTGCCCTGGGACCAGACACTGGTAAACCACATTTCATAAGTTTTAAGTGAAATGTTTCCTACAAAAATAAAGTCCTTTTTCTTTTCCCACTCCAGTAATTTCCGCTGTGAACAAAGTTCATTACAAAAATGGCTGAGGATAAAAACAATAAAATAGCATGAAATTTAAGAAGTGTCTGTGTTCATTGATATAGTGGATCAGGAAAAATTAAGGCAGAACTACAGCATCCCTGAAGTCTGAATTTGTTTTTTTTTCAAGGTTAATTCTCTTCATCTTGAATATTATTTGCTTAATATCATGGAAGAAAAACCTAATTTTAGCTGTGATTTGTACTTGCAGGTTGACTCTTGACATAGGATGCTTTGACAAAAAAAAAAATTATGGGGTAATAGAAAAGCAACTTCTTCAGGATGTAAATCAGAATCAGTCTTCCTGTGAAGCGTTTCCTCCCTCAGGTCTTGACAAAGTGATGGCTTCTAGAGGATGAAGGTTCTCAGTATCACCTATGCGCTGTACCAGATGCTATGTCTTCTGTCAATCACTTGTGAGTTTTTCTTGCTTGCTGCAAACCATGATAGATGATTATTCTGCCTACTTCAGGGAAACTGGCTCAATGGGCCTTTCTGTTCCTAAGCATATGTCATCTTCCCAAGGTAATTAGATGGTACATACCCTTTTTGACCTTTTGCTTCTGCTAACCACCATTCTTTATTGCCACTCAGGTCAGAAAACTGAAGTATCCTAACCTTCTGGTACTCTTGAAGAGTGAGTTCCTGATCATTTCTTGCTTGAAATGCATAAACAGCATAGAAGGTCTGAAAAAGGAAAGCCACAAAAAACAAAATCTGAATTCAGAAATGTAGCCACATCTTACTTTGTCATTGTGTATTACTACGAATTCTGTATGCAGAAAATGTGTAATAATGTATACAAACCACTACAGAACTATGTGATCTGAGATTGCTAGATAGGCTACAATGAACAGGGCCAAAATCCAAAGTAAAATTGAAGGATCTGGGGAATTCTGCATGGGGAAGAACAAACTAAGCTCTGAGACCTTGTCACATTACTATACTAGTAAGCTTGTCAGCTCACACCAGGTGCCAGTTTCTGTCACATCAAGCAGCCTTGGAGTAGATGGAGAATTTTCCAGCAAGGTTTTGTCAGGGTAAACCACCTTTCCTAAAGCTCCTGTATTCAAATGTGGCACATGTCTATAACTTCTGTGCCTTGCTGATCAGCATTTCCACAGCTTGCCTATTAATAGTAAGTGAAAAATTCCCCCAAACTGAGCTATTTTGCAGGTACCTGCTCCATAGGAGAACCTCGAGGTATTGGACATGAGGTGGGGTATGTATTCTTTGAGCAAGGACTGTGATTCACAGTTTAACTGATTGTATTTTCCTACCCTGTAGCTATATGAGAAAGGCAAAGAACAGAGGATAATTAATTCCCATGTCATACTAACAGATTAGTGCCAGTTTTTCTGGTGTAAAGGAAAACATTTAAAGTATAATTATAGATTTGAAATAGGAACAAGAAGAAGACAGGCACAGTGTGTACCATACATACATGCTGATCATCCATATCCTGAAAAGCATCAGTCCCTGTGCCATTAATTGTGGGATTTTCGCACAATTGAAGAGAGGAGGTGCTGTCATTCTTCTCATGCCCCAGACTTCTTGTGCTGCTCTCAGTAAAGGGCCGTGAAGAGACAAAGAGGCTGATATTATCAAAATCATCATCACCAAAGCCGGTTTCTCCCATATGCTTCTGCACTTTGGCTGGATTGTAAGGCCTCAGGAAGGAGGAATACACATACCCTTTAAGGACTAGACACCAGAATGAAGAGAGAAAATAAGTAAACAGCAAAACACTGCTAAAACATTTCAAAACCAATCATTTTATGCAGCTGTCAGCGTGACAGAGGCAAACAGGGCCGGAATGAAAAGAAATCAATATCCCAAAGGGGAGCTGTTATTGGGATGTTTGTGCAAAGAACTTACTTCCTGTGTCAACAAGCCATCTGCTTGTACTTCCGAAGGGGTCCTTTTGCTCCACAACAGCCACCAGCTCTCCTTCATGTAAATCAATATCAAATTCCTGTGTGGCATTGCACTTGCGCTTAGCTTGGTATAGCACTTCTGTGCTGTATGTAGACAGCAGCTTGGACCTCTGGCTTTCTGTTTGACGTGGGGATTCAAGCTTAAAAGCAAAGAAAGTTATTCACTGGAAGCAATGCTGAGGCCATTTCTAGAGCAATACAGGTGCATAAAATCTAGTTTGTGTTGCATGCAGCAACTGACCCTGCATTTTTAAATGCAAATCAAAGAGTTATTTACACAGTTATATGTAACCAAATCTCCTTTACATATGTAGCAAATGACCTCTGGAACTGCTATATTAATAGGTGAGCAATAAGGGGCAGATTTTAAAGAAACATAGGAATTGCACTAACTAAAGACCTCTTAGTCTGTCCTGTGCTCTCAAAGAGCTGGTGTTCTGGATATGAACTGTCACTTGCTTCATTGTTTTCCTATAGCAATGATCTTGTAATATATGTAAAATATACCTATCAAATATCTATGTGATATCACCAAAATAAGCATAATGCAAAAATCAGCTGAGGTGTGCTAAGGTCACAAAGCAACTTGCATGGTAAGGCATGAGACAATAAAATCAGAAGTACCCAGACAGTCTGCTTTTTCATGTGAAATTACCTCACTAAATACGGGCAAGGTGTTATTAATTCCTGGTAGCATGTTCACTCAGGTTTTGGTTAGAGGGTAGGGAAGGAAGTGCTGCACATCAATATGATCTTAATGCACCACGGGAGGAAAAGTACCTGTGCCTAACCAATGATAAAAGGAATCCTACAGTTTCCTCAGCTTCTCCCAGAATCTCAAACTGCACTTGAGTTTTTATTTTATTGCAAACTAGACTCCTAAAAGCTCTGGAAATGTCTGGTAAGACTGGGAACCAGGGAGACACAGATTTCCTGGTGGATTTATGAACCTTTGGCTATGGGGGTGTATACGTGCGCATATGTGTGTAAACACTGCTATACATAACCACAGCTGAGGATGAGGAAAAAAATGTTCTGAATTAGAAGACTAAGACGCACTGTAAGAGTACTTAATAAAATAAATAATCAAAGTTTACACATAAAACATTAGATTTAATATGTGCTTGAAGACCTAAGGGTAATCAGAGATAATTTCAAGTGTGCTTTCAAGGTAGTAACATGAAAACAGAGGGAAAGATCTTCAGAAGTTACTGGTCAATGAAACAGCTTCATTCCAACAAGCTGATTCAGAGTCCAGTGAAATCATCAAGCTCAGACCTCTAGGTGGCATAAAGATGGATTTGGTTCAAAAGTGACCAAAAGAGGATGCATCATGCACAGTTTGGATATATGGTACTCACTGGAGAAGGGACAACTTTCTTTTTTTCCAAGCTCAATTTTCTCTCAATAAAAGTGGCACTGCTGTTTTCTTTTACAAAATTCAGCTTCTGAACCTCTTCCATCAATTGATTCTGCACTTCACAGATGCTTGTGGAAGACAGCTGCAAACACAAAGGTGGGTTAGATCTCACAAACAAAATGGTAAAGAGATTTGAGAGAGCAGATTTGGTTTAATGGGCTGAATACTAGGAGTCAGGATATCTGACAAGTTACTTCTATTTTCTGCAGTGACCATGGCATGCTAAGTACAAAATGGAAAATAAAAAGGTCATTATTGAATTTAAATGACATACTAATTTAAGTTAAATCATTAAAAAATATTCTAAACAGCAATGAAAATGAACAGCCTTGCTCTTATGCTACTGAGCCACCTGCTTTCAGATGCAAATGTGCATCTCAGCAGCTTTCAGGAGTGGCCAATCTGCTGTAAGGCTTGGAGTAGCTTACATCACAGCTGTGAGTTTGTGCAACTGGAAGCTGCCACCAGGTTAGAAATTGTGTGGAAAGCTGAAGCTCTGTCTTTGGCACAGTGCAAGTGCTTTTAGTCTGTGCTAACCATAAATGTATTTGCTGATGTAAACAGAAAAAAAGAAAAATAAGGTAATTTTGTAGGCAGAGCCTCACAGAAAACAATGCTCAATACAACAGCTTTCAAAATATGAAATAGTCAAATTACAGGGATGCAATTTCTTCATGCAGGAAAAGCCTTCATATTCCCATTAAACAGTGCAGATCTATGTTTTGATCGTGACCTTGCTTGCTTAATTTTTCAGCTGCTCCTGACTGTAATGTGCTGTGTTCAAGGCTGATGGAAAGGAATACTCCAGAATTGTCTCACTACAAAGTGTTTCCTATATAGTCTTGCTCTGGTTCAGGTGAGTGGATCTGGATATGCAGAAGGCATTGTTGCAGCTCCATTTCTCCAGCAGTTCAAGTCTTTTGGGCAAAAGTACAACAAAATGAAACACTGTTGACTTTCACACAAACTAAGACTAATTTTTCAGTGTCACTCTGCAGGAAATTATCATGATGATCTTAAAGGTCCCTTCCGATTTAGTTGAGTCTGTGATTCTATGACAGTGCCCTGAAAGAGTAGCGTGGGCTGGAAGAACAAATACTGCCCTTCTGTGTAGCTCACACAGGCATCTTTAATACCTTTGGCTACGTAAGAGAAATTATTTGAACTTTTAAAAAATGCCAGCATAGAGCTATTCCTTACTGCCTAGAAATTTCTGCAGGATATTGGGTTTAAAAGCAACTTGCTTTTCATAGAAATTATTTAATCAGATCTGCTAACTTGTCTGGCTTTTGCAGTCATATGTGACTGCAGGTCTAGCAGCAACAGGAGTGTGCATGTACTTTTTTAGAATTCCTCTTCATGTGTTTTCTGGCCTACTCAGGGTAGATGCTAAGAAATAAAGACTAAACTGCTAGCCCCTGCCTCCTTTTTTGCCTTACTATCACTGTAATGCCTGTATTTGGATCATTCTAATTGAAAAGCCCAAGCCTGGTAAAACTTAAGCTCAGAACTTAACCTCTACTGAGCTTGCAAGGGGAAAAAATCCCAAACCTGTACTCAGCAGAACAAAATCAGTATAGTTTGTAGGCATGTGTTCTACATAACTCTAGCCAAATCATACAGAAAGAGAAAAGACAAATGAAGTCAGAGCTACACCTGTTTCAAAGGTACTTACTGGAACAGGCACCACCACAGTAGAATTTGATTGAAGTGCTGCAGACATAATATTACCGAGGAGGGTGATGAAGCAATGCAGGCAGTTCAGCACAATCTTTTTGGCTGCTCTGTTAAATACCTGAAGTTCTTCCACTAGCTGTGCATTTAGAGCCTCATAGTCCTTCCTTGCCAGGTCCAGCTCTTCTCCTGTTGACCTCTGAAGGCAGCTGTTATAGTCCAACAACTTGTCATAGCGCTTTTGGATGAGCTTCTGTGGGCCTGAAAACAACGCTCGCAGTGATGAGAGAGGAGTCAACACAAGCTTGTCCAGCTGAGATATCTGGAAAGGTATAAACCACACCTACTTATTACTTTATTCATACACTCCTTCAGACACAGTAAAGGTTAAGCCTGAGGGTAGCCTATCAAGAAACCCGTTAATTACTCTTCACAAAGCATTGCTGTTAGAGACAGCTTCAAGCATTATCTATCATGACTTGGAATCTTCCTCATAACGCTGCAAAGGAGAGGTAACAGTTTCGTAGCTTAAAACATCTAGTAATAGTAGTGGTTCCTTGGAGCATGCAGCCTGTGCTGTGGCCCTCATTGTGTTCCCTCTGGGGAAAAACTGGGCAAGTATAAGTGAAGTGATGCAATAAAAGTGGGATTTCCATAACTGGAAGGCCCATGCCAGTATACAGCCTAGAAGCAATGGAGTCTTGTTAAAAGGCAGTCATGTAGTAGCTTTTTCTTTTTTTCCTTTTTTTTTTTTCTGCAGACAGCTGTAACTCAATTCCTGTTTAAGCAAACACAAACAATCAGTTGATTTGATTAAATTATGTTATGCTTGTTGGTTTTATCTCTAGTAATCAACAAAATTAGACACCTGGTAAAAAAAAAACAAAGTCTCAGACTTTTCCATTAGTCTCTAATTGTCTCAAGGGATTAATATTGCATGAAATAAAATTTATTTTTATAAGTCACTTGTTCAAATACAACACAGGCTTGTAGTGAGTAAAACTCATCATCATATTAAAGCTTTTCCACATTCTATGTGAATTAAGCTGTTGGGTTGAATGTGAGAATAAAAGAGCATCTGTCCCAATACCCTCCATAACACAGCACTGTTGAGAACAGATGCATTTTGGTACCACAATTGCTCTCCCAAGTCCAATATGGCGTATAGTGGCTAGATAGCCCCTTTATTTCCGCCTGAAAAACTGGGCTGTGTTAGGAAATTTTTGATTGATGCATTAAGAAAATTGTTTTTCCAGACTGCTGATTTCTGGAAGAGGATATTGTGGATTTCTGTCTTAACATTTTCACTAAAATATAATGAGGGAGGAAGGTATTCATTATTGACAAATGCACAAAGGGCAAAAAGAATAATAACCTAAGCTCACTGCTGAGATCTCCATGGATAATAGCCTTTCAAGAGAACATGTGAAGAACTCTATGGGTTATTCAGTGAAAACATCTACTCATTGCGCAATGTCAGGACAAAACTTCTTTTAAAAAAACCTTATACACAGGATAGAGAATCTTCATGATCTTCTAAAATTAAGACACAAAAATAAATAGATAACAAGTAGAAATTAACATGGTTAATAGCATGTGGAATTGCCTCTGCTTTTCTTTGATGTTTCTGAATATGGGGTCATCATCCATACTGGACACACTCACCGATGCAATGATAGAGGGATACTATTCCTCACTTTATGCACTCATTCACTGTAAAGACATTGAAAATATCTTTCTGCTTGTTGTGATTATTTGTTGAGATTTTTTTCAAATGTGAAAACTTGAGAGGAAAGAAAATACAACATCTTACTTCCCTGTCATTATCTGAGAGGATGTGGTCTGTCAAAGAACCTTCAGTTTCTTGGCAGACTTTGTTTCCAGTGTTTTGGAAGGGACTGGATGGCTACTTTTTGCTCTGAAAAAAAAACTAGGAAAGTGTAAGAAAACCTCCATCTCTGAATTTTTTCAGCTTGAGCAGCTCCCCCATATTGAAGAGACATTTTAGGGGACTTCAACCACCCTGATATCTGTTGGAGGGATGGTATGGCCCAGCACAAGCAATCCAGGAGGTTCCTCCATTGTGTAGAAGACAACTTCCTTCTGCAAGTAATAGAGGAGCCGACAAGGAGAGGTGCCATGCTTGACCTCGTGCTCACCAACTTGGAAGGGCTGGTTGGAAATGTGACACTCCAGGGCAGCCTTGGTTGCAGTGATTGTGAGATGGTCGAATTTAAGATCCTCAGGACAGGGCTTACTGCCCTGGACTTCAAGAAAGCTGACTTTGGCTTCTTCAGGAACCTGCTCAGTAAGATTCCATGGGATATAGCCCTAAAGGGCAGGGGGGCCCAAGACTGTTGGTTGATATTCAA
>JASSUY010003762.1:0-10709 GCA_032466535.1 Forpus xanthops | reverse complement strand
GGATGTGAGCAAGCAATTCTTTACCACAAGGGTGGTGAGGCACTGGAATGTGTTGCCCAGGGAAGTTGTGAATGCTCTATCACTGGCCGTGTTCAAGGCCAGATTGGACATAGCCTTGGGTGACATGGTTTAGTGGGAGATGTCCCTGTCCTTGGCAGGGGTTTGGAACTAGATGTTCTTAAGGTCTTTTCCAACCCTAACTATTCTATGATTCTATAAGATGCAAGAGCAGATGATGGAAAGAGAGACTGATAAAGGGATTACTCAGCAGCATGGGGTTACAGTGTGGAGGCCGTGGACTCAATCTGATGGTCCTCTTTTCAGTCCCTCTGTGATCCTGGACTAGTTGTACATTTTGCCTCCCTGCCGATAAAGGCAGCAGGCAGTGCTTCCCTACCTCCTTGAATGCTTAGGAGGATGCACTCAGGCACAAGGCCAGAGAGGTGGACTGCCAGTTTGTGGGGAAGGGGCACGAGTAGGCCAGTGGACCAAGCATCATACAGCATTAGCAAGCTGCAGCTCCAATACTCCCTTGCCTTCCTCCATTCCCCAAGGTACTTGTTAAATCAAAGATACAAACCCCTTCTTTGTAGGTCAGATATACCAGATAGCTTTAGGAGCTTACAAAGGATTCAGCTAGCAGATCTTTAAAACTAGAATATAAAACTCTAATCTGTCATCTACTAAAAATCAACAAATGAAGTTTTAAGACCCATTTCTTTACCTACCTAAAGTATAAGTTGTTTACTCTCTATTACAATATAGCTTATGGTAAATGAACATCTTTTAACAACCGCTCTCTGTTCACATTCTGTACTGGAACTTGGTATATTAGTGGGACAATAACACTGGAAATTGCCAAGAAATAGCCAGATATAAGGCAAAAATGAAAGGCCGCTGTGACATACAAGATTTAAATGAGTACCAGTAGTTGTACCTCACACCTGAATTACATATGTACTTTCTGAGTTCAGTAGCAAACACATCACCAAGTGTAACAAAAGCAGGCAGAATTCACATATAGGTCTGACAACCATTTGCTGGTTTTTGTGAGCCAGTTCCCTGAGGGCCACAGCTACAGAAAGCACAGTTTTCTGCTCTTCACCCTGAACATGGAACAATAGGAGTGGTGAGAAAACACACAACCTCATCACGCTGCCAGAGATCACTGGTGAAGACTGAACAGCACTGCACTCGTCAAGCAATGAAAACAACATTGCAGGCAGAATCTGTGGAGTATGTTTGTCTAGGCAACACTTCTAATGCAAATTAAAATGGATACACATTACTCAGATCTGAAATTAAAAAGCAACACAGAAATCCAGTCTACTATTATATTGGCTTGCTACTTCTCAGACTGTATTCTTATTCATTAAAAAGCCTTCAGCATGCATAATTATTATGTAACACCCTGAAGAGGAAGATCCTGTCCTCAGAAAGTACTGAAGTACTTACGGATGCAGAACAGGAATAACTTAACAGAAAATCCCTTTCTGCCATTGTCTATGTACTAACCTGCAGTAAAGAAGCAGGCATTGGATATTTGGAGCAATTCATTGTGGTGAGGCAGAAAGAATTAACTCATACAGTTACACATCAACCACATTCAGGAGGTCATGATGGCCAACCCCCTTGGCAAGGGTTACATACAGTGAGGAAGTGCAAATGCTAGGTGTGTAGATCAACCAACAGGGCCATTATAGTACCTGAGCAACCTTTAAAAATAAGCTTTTGCTCAGACGTCTTTTTCCTGAATAGTTTTGTTTCAACCACAGTTGGTCACTGGGGGACCCATTTTGCCTGCATGTTATCTGGGCGCTCAAACAAAATTAATTGTGGTCCTTGGCAACATCATGGGATGGGAAATCAATTCACTAAAGGGAAGAATCTCATCTTTAGTGCCTTAGAAATGCCCAAATTTCAATGCTGGGGATGTTAGGACTGCAGGACATGGGCAGAGGAAGTGCCAGGCAGGACTTTATTGAGCAACCATGGCCAGGTATCGAAGAAGAAACAGCAAAGCAATTTGCAGCCAAGGGTCTGATTTATTGGCAATACAAAAAGCTTATACACCATTCTGAGTAGAGCTTTTCTCTGCCCTTCTCCCTCAGTGACTCCTTGCACACATCTGGAGCTTGTGCACCATCGGCCAGGCAGTGGGACTGCAAAGGGACCAGGATCCAGCTCTGCCCTCTCCGCCTCAGCCCAGAGCTGCCAGTATGAACTCCTAAACGGCTCAAGCTGCTCACAGACTGCTTTTATACACAAAGCTCAGTGTTGGAAACTGGTTAGCCAGCTTTAACGATGAATCAGTTTTATGTTGCTGCATTTCCTTCAGACCTTTGGGGTAAGAATGCTATACAGGCGTTTTGGCTCTCAATTCACAGGTTTGATAAGAGACCACGTATGAAAGCAGGCTTCCCTTGTGATAATAGCATCTTTTCATCCCTTCCCCAGGGCAGCTAAGCTCATGGTGAGAGCTAACACTCATCCTGCAAGCACATCGGCATGTTGTAGCAAAAGAGGAAACCTGAATTAGCTGTCTCATTTCATGAACACAGAAGCTGCTGTCTGCACACACAAAAGGAAGGCAAGAATAATTTTCTCCCAGCCTACACCACACAGGATTTGTTATCCCCTGACAAACATGGGCCCAAGCAATTGAACCGCTAGTTTCCAGGGCTGCAGGCGCAGCACCAGCCAGTCAGTACATCCAAAACAGGGCAGCAGAAGACTGTAAAATATATACATTTAATGTTTTTAAGCTCTTCCAAACAGCAACATGTTGTTTAAATAATCCCTGTTTAAACCCTTGGCTGCTATTTCCCATGAAACCTTAAACAAACCCTTTATTAAAGAAGAAAAAAATCTTTCTGTCTAAATTGCCTCTTTTCTTCTCCCCAAGATGCTTCAGTTCATTGTGTCTGACCTTCTCTAGCTACCCAACAAATCCTTGTATTTTAACTTTCATAGTCTGACCTTTCTTACTGTCAGCTGTGTGCTTGTTAACGCTGACTGCACCACCCAAAGGCCTCTTGGGAAAAATAAATAGCAAATTAAACTTTGAAGGACTAACAGAGAAGAGATGCTTTGGCTTACATTGTGTGAATCTCCACTGTACCCTCAAAGGGTGCAATGCATTAGTTCCATCACCTCTCCTCTGTTTTTCAGTGCCAAAATCTATATGTGGAATCTGTTTATCACTGGCTACATCTGTCATATTGTTTCTTCATGTCAAAGCAGTTGCTGCTTGAAATAAACTTCACTTGTGTTGTCATTAAATCCTCTAATATTTACCCTGTGCAAGACAGAAGGAAAGATGGGAAAGGCTACTATTGATCATCGAGCTTTATAGAGACAGAACGATCTCCTGCCTTGGCCAGAACACTCAGGTTTTATGTACTTATTTATCAATCTGTGTATTTATTTATGTAGGACGCATTCTTATTATAGTAGTGATCCATAACTGCACCAAGTCTTACTTTGATACCATAACACAAAGTAAACAAAGTATTTGAAGAGCAAAAATTGATTGCAAATGGATGCAAGAAAACACAAATGAAGGGACATCCCCTAGATCCTTTCTAACAGATTGGAGCAAACCTACTTTCACACCCCTTTGGAGTTCAAGTGATGTCTGTACTATGCAGTTCTATGGCCTGGAGGGTAACTTGGATTTATGCAGTCTGCTAAAACCTTGCAGTGGGTGTCACCACTATATTTAACCTACATAAACACTCAGCTGGTTCTTACCTCTTCAGAAAGGGCTGAATCTGCTGGATTTGTTCACCTAATGCCTGCCCGCTTCTGCAGCAAGAAACAAACCTTTGGTGGCTTTAGGGTAGGTGCACACAGAAGTTTTGGTCTTTGAGAGCAACAGCTGAGAAAAGACAGAACCTGTTACCAAAGCAAATACAGCTATTTCAATATAACACATACAGGATATAGTTGTTTACGATGCTGTTGGGACTTTGGAATCCATCACATGAAAAGAAGAAAGAAGGTGCTGGTTAGCAGCAGAATCTGCACCATTTGAATTTCTGACATTCTTGGAGGTACAACTGAATTTTTTAGTTTAACTACACACAAGACCACACAACACTGGCTGAATTCCTTCCTAAAATACTGTATTATCCCACTGAAAGGAGACTGAGAGCAAAGAAATAGGGAGGAAATAATTTTCCAGCAAATTAAAGTGTAAGTAATATGAAATATTGATCTGAAATTATAAGCCCATGAGAATCCTATATGAAAAAGCTTCCTGAGCTGGATAGCACACCCTTTCACATACAGCAATACAATCTTCTTTATGATACCTGCCCTCATCAGCTCCAGTCTAGTTTATTATTAATTACTTCTTACAGATGCTGCAAGAGCTGGGAAAGCTAAATGGGGTGGTATACCTAGTAGATTTTTTCTCCTTCATATTAATCCCTTTTATGTCTGAATTAAAGCCAGAGGCTATGGAAGTTAATTCTATGTTGGCCATGCTAGAACTATAATAACCTGTGAAAACTGCAACCTTGAAAAAGAGAATTAATCACTGCCTGCATGTATGGGCTCGTGAAACTGAGCAAAGGTTTACATCAGTAGGAAATGCATTTTTCTTCTGCTGATTGAAGGACGTGAATATACGTGCTCACTCATCGCCTTGGCACCGTGAGATAGGGATTAAAAAAATAAACCTTTTTACCATCTTTCCAGAAGGAATTAGACTTGCCAAGCCATTTGAAATGCAAAGGTGAAAGATTTATTTGTGGAGGATTAAATTAAGGGAGGGCATTTTACAAAGCCAGGCTGTTACTGAGGCAGTGCAGAGAAAGCATTGTCTGGCAACAAGGCTGGCAGTGTAGTTACCAGCGACATGCAGCTATATTCCTGTCCCAATCAGTGCCATTAAATTCAGTGCAGAGACAGTAGAGTCAGAGAAGATTGCTGGTGGTCCAGGCAGTTCACAGTATGTCCTGGGAGTGGGTTACTGAAAACCTCTGAAGCTAGGACAGGATTGCCATCCCTCTGGCACACAGGAGCCTCTACACAATCCCTGATCCAAGAGCACAAACCCCATCTGTCTGAGCAACAAAACACTCAGCATTACTTGCAAGACCCTAGTGGTTAAAGTGCCAAACAGGGGACCCAGACTCACAGCTTATTCTGCTACAAATTCAAACTCTTCTTATGTCTCATGCATTCATCCAACCACCTACTGAGCAATCCCTGTTTGGGCAGTGGGTTGTGTAGCTGGCAGAAGCCATGGGGCAAAGGCGGCTGAGCAAAAAGGGAGACTGATGCTATCCTGGCATTGACGGCACTCAGCTGGTACCAAATCATAGGAAGTCTGATCTGAAATATCATTCCTCATACTGGTATATGTGTTTAATTTGCTTTATCCTAGACAGTCAAACATTGAAGGAGAACAGTACCAGGCAGCATGCACTGCACTACTTGACACCTTATGGTCTTTGCTTATTTCCCTCTTCCAGCCCTCTGTTTAGATCCCTCACTGTAGCCTGGAGGTTAAGGTGTTCTTTCAGGATCTGTAGGATGCAGAACTAAATTCTTTTGCCCTGGAATAGGAAGTGATGTGATAGCTCCATTCTTAGGTAAATGCTCAAACTATTAAACAATTATACAAAACAAAGGAAATGGAGCTCCCAGTTCCTTCTGTTGCCAAGCTTTGTTCTCCATTATTTTCCTCCTGAAAATACATTAAGTGTAGTCAGAGACTTCAGCATTAGACTAGATCCTCTCTGTCTCATTTCTGAATCACTGATGTGCTAGGTAAGGTGCTAAGTAGAACATAGTAGACCCTATGTTCTTCAGAGTGAGGGCTGCTTCTTGCTCTGCATTTGGGATGCATTCATACAGAGACATTCAAATACCCTTGAGGATCTGTATCTAATTACCTGTTCAATATCACAGAACTCTCCAGTGGAACAAAGAACCAAGCAGAGGAATTTCCAGTCTTTAGTCAATTATTAATCTGCAAGAACATCAATTCTTAAGAGTACCAATCTTACACTACACTCCGGTTCCTATCTTTAATAATTTACTTTGGACTAAAAAGCCCTAAATTATTAAGACGAGACCCACTATGAATTCTCTGTATAGCTATTGAGGACTGCTTATTTTCATGATGTCTATTAATTATTTTCACTTGTTTTCCTTTAGCAATACAGTAAGTTAAATGGTTTATATAACTTTGACCTTTGCCCCTACTGTTTCCATTCAAATTCTGCCAAATGTTTCCCATACTCAAAAAGCAAGCATGTACATGCTTTAAAAAATAAAATCGGAAAACAAAATCATATACAGCCTCCACAAGGAATTATGTTTCTATAACAGCACTTCATAGATCTCCTTTATAGCTGCTTACAGATGATGTAAATACAATGCTGGCTATGCCTGCAGTCAGAGAGCATTTGTAGATATGTAGAAGACACAGAAGATGTGACAGCTCAAACCCTCAGGGACAGGGCAGTAAACTGCCTCAATGCACACCATGATCCGTGAGTTGAGGTCCTACTTATTTTAAAGGAACATGCCCCGACTGAGCAACTTTTCAGTGACAAAACTCTTCTAGTCCCTTTCAGGAAACATCCCCCACAGCTCTCCTGCTGCCTCTGGGTTTTACTATCAGCAGGCTTTCCCTGCCCTGTTGCAGTGCATTGGACCTCACATGAATTTGCCCATGAGTCATGAGAGCACGTGGTGCCCTTCCTCGACACCACAATCCTTACAGTCACGTCTTAGTGTCATTAGCAGCACACAGAGGAGGACTGCAATTACTCTCAGGTTAAACTGACAAATCTCTGTAAGTTCAGACTCAAGTAAAGCATCTCAGATGTCAACAACTTCAATTTGTAGGCACCTTCATGAGCTTTTATTTGTTATCCCTGTGGCTTCCATAAGCACTCATCACACCAGTCACAAGGGAGAAAGTTCAGCAGAAGGGGTTTGCTTATCCTCCCAGGGTTGTGCCCTCGCCATGGCCCCACAACAGCCTCATTTCTGGAGAAGGGACTGAGGTGTGAGTCGCAGGTGAAGCACTATCAGCTTGTGAGGGGTCACTAAGTGTTCAGGATGAGTAGTGGCGTGGACCATGAGATTAAAGGAAAGATGGAGAGGGGCTGAAATGAAGGGATCTGCCTCTCAGATTGAACTCAGTGGGCAAATATATGAGGCAACAAAAATATCCCAAAATGTACCCCAGATTTTTCAGTAAATTAGCATGGAACTTCCTCTGCAACTCAGAGTAAGTCATAAAAATCAAAGAACTGTAAAGCAGGAGACAGTCTTCTAATGCACTCTCCTGCCACAGTGGCCAATGTCACATCATTCAGAGAAAGACACACCAAAACTTCTCTTCCTTTTTGTATGGGAACACCCACATTTAGAAAAGTAAAAACCAAAGCAAGCCAAACCAAAGCCCCCCAAACCAGTTTCTTTTTCATGTCCAAGTGCTAGCAGCTGCCCCATAGAATCACAGAACAGCTTGGGTTAGAAAGGACCTTAAGGTCATCCAGCTCCAACCCAACAGTCAGGCACACCTTCCACTAGAGCAGGTTGCTTGAAGAGAATACTGCAGGCTCATACTGAGCTTTTGACCAACCAACACTCCCAAGTCCTGCTCCACAAGGCTGCTTTCAATCAATCCATTCTCTGCCCAGCATCTGTATTTGTGCTTGGGATTGACTCAACCCAGATGCAGAGATCTGCACTTGCCCTTGTCGAACTTCATGAGGTTGGCATGGTCTCACCTCACAAGTGTGTCAAGGTTCCTCTCGATGTCATTCCTTTCCTCCAGTGTATTAACTGAACCACACAGCTTAGTGCCATCAGCAAACTTGCTGAGGGTGTGCTCAACCCCACAGTCCATACCACCTACAAAGACATTAAACAGCACTGCTCCTAAGACCTACCCCTGAGGAACACCGCTCATCATCGGTCTCTACTTGGACATCAAGCCACAATGAGAGCATACACTCTTTCTATAAATAAGGAACAAAATGATGGGCATTCTCATTATCCATATAAACACTCAATTCTCTTCTAATTCTCACTGCAGCCTGCTTTGCTTCAGGCTCACTGTTTACCTGAGCTCCATGTTGCACTTCACCTGTAGCAAGCTCCTGCCTCACCACAGAGATTTTATATGGGACGGGCATGTTG
The DNA here is from genome assembly GCA_032466535.1 of Forpus xanthops. Lineage (NCBI taxonomy): Eukaryota > Metazoa > Chordata > Aves > Psittaciformes > Psittacidae > Forpus > Forpus xanthops. Next base: position 2,537 of record JASSUY010003762.1, on the reverse strand, counting down.
TGGCTATGTTGAGGCAACACCAAGCCTCTACATATGCTGAGTGATGATACCTGTCACACCTGCCAAAATGCAGAGATGATGCTGCATGACCACATCTCCTACTATAACTACATGTTCAGTTTTGCTGAGTGCTGAAAAGCTTCATTATACTCTCTGTGGCCTGTTAATCTGCAATTTAAGAAGAATCAGACTCAGAATGTGCCTCATAAAAACCCTTAAAACCATAAAAATCTCATAAGACCCTTGATGTGACAAGTCATTCAAATTTAAAAGATTACCTGAGGAGTTACTAAAGGAGGGCTCTTAAGCATCACAAAGCACTTACCAGATGCTCAGCTTTTGTTTGCAGAGGGTGACTTTCTGGAACTACACTTTGTTTACCTTTCCCACAATGGAGCTGTTGCTTCTCTAACTTAATAATTTATACATCTGGAAGTATTTCCAAATACTTATCCTTTAGAGGCTGATATAGCAGAAAAGGACGAATCAGTGGTTAGGATGCTGCCCAAGACTCAAGACTCATAGGGTGCCCACTCCAAAATGGATTTTCGGCAAATCACCGAATCTCTCTATTTTCCTTCAATGCATCATGATGATAAAAGGTATAATTCACGGGAGTGTAACAAAGGTACATTCTTTAGATCATTCTTTGGATCACTGTGGCAGCTGTAGTCACATAAACCTGTCAGATACATTGGGGGTAAAAGAGGGCAGAGAACCAGTGATCAGTGTTGAAGAGAGACCCTTCAGCCTTTCACACACTGGAAAGGTGCACTGCTCGCTGGGTATTCAGAAGCAGTTGTGAGAAAAGTTCTGATCCAGCTGAAATCCACAACGTGACTGAGAGCCCTGGGATTAGGATTTGCTGCTTGCCTTTAAAGTAAGAACAGCACAGTCTGAAGATCTTGTCCCGGGGACAGGGCTGTCAACTGACAGGTATAGAATAAATCTGTCCAACCCCAAATGATCTTACACCATCATGCAGCATTATAAAACATATTTACCTTTCCACTCCGGAGCATGGAGTTATACAAGAACCCTTCCCCCACTGCTAAGGCATTGCACAGCCCTGCCTGCAGTTATTAACAGGGATTGTCTTTCTGTTACGTGTCCAGGCTTTTCCTTTCTGATGTGGACTGGTTTGATTCCCACAAACGAGCCTGCAAGCAAACGATTACGCTCTTTGCATTTTATGCAGAGGGATGGAAACCAGCCTGCTCTGTCCAAACAGATGGATGCTGCCTGGAGAGAGTGTGGGAACTGCAAAAAGGGGACTTTTCTTGTCCTTTACCAAAGTTTGGTGCTGGGTACAATATGAAACTCCCGGAGGAAACATACTAGTAAAAACCACACAGGCCTGATCTTGATTACAGTCTGATTCTTTGGCATCTTAATCATCTTTTAATTCAAAAAGAATGGACTTACTTACCTTTTTCATTTTAAATAAACTAAGCTTTATGGCACTTGGGAGGAATCTCGAGCTTGAGTTACAGCCACAGAAAATTGCCTTTCAAAATGTCAGTGTGCAGCGTGGAAGGGCAGTCACAGAATCACAGAATGGTTTGGGTTGGAAGGGACCTTAAGCTCATCCAGTTCCAATCCCTTGCCATGGGCAAGGACATCTTCCACTAGACCAGGTTGCTCCAAGCTCCATTCAAACTGGCATTGAACACTGCCAGGGATGGAACAGTCACAGCTTCTCTGAGCAACCTGTGCCAGCCAAGGACACCCTCTCTAATCTGGTCTGTTAATCAGCTTTTTATGTGAGGACTGTAGTGCCCAGCCTTTTCAGATTTCTGATTCATTTACCCATTTACATATACCTGGATCAGCTTTATCCATCCGCTATCTGCTTATATGCACTCTCTTCACCCTAAATATCCCATCTGCATAGCCTTATGATAAACCTTCAGATATCTAGGGAAAGCCTTGGAGCTATGAGGTAAGAAAGCTATATCATCAACAAAATGAGGAGCTGAGCGATGCTTAGCTAGGTGTAGCAGCACTAACTGCTTGGCTCTGCCCTTGCAGAGCTAATTCATTTCCCAGATCCTGTTAATAAAACATGGAGTGAAAAGTGTGGAATGAATTGGGTAATTTCCGTCCTACAGAAAGGTCAAGGCTGGGAAAACACTGGCTACAGTAATGTACAAAGGTTATTGTTACAAATACTACTTGTTAATTAAACATGTGGAGCTTCCTATCACATCTACTGGAACAACTCCATCAATGCTGGGAGGAGTCGGGTTCATAAGACAATGCTGTACTAATGAGCAAGCAGTTCCAGAAAGAAAATAAACAGTAAAGGGAAGCCTTACTGTACAGAAGATGAAAGTAACATCGCAAACAAGATGTCTCCAGCCTTGAAGGTGGAAGTGGGTCACCTCTACCTTACCCCAAGGCCGTACTGATGGCTGTGGCAGCCTTCTTGGGTTTAGCCTTTTAGACATAAGAATACTGTCTGTCATGGGTTCAGCAGCAGCAGTCATTTTTCTTTAAGCAGTAGCTGGTGAGCACTGTGTTTTGGATTTTCAGCT
>JASSUY010003760.1:0-54789 GCA_032466535.1 Forpus xanthops | reverse complement strand
AGGCCCCCTTCAGATAATGGAAGGCTGCTATGAGGTCTCCACACAGCCTTCTCTTCTCCAGGCTGAACAGCCCCAACATTCTCATTCTATCTTCATACAGGAGGTGCTCCAGTCCCCTGATCATCCTCAAGGCCTCCTCTGCACTTATTCTAACAGTTCCATGTCCTTTTGATGTTGAGGACACCAGAACTGCACACAATACTCCAAGTGAGGTCACACAAGAGCAGAGTAGAGGGGTAAGATCACCTCCCTCAACCTGCTGGTCACGTTCCTTTTGATGCAGCCCAGTATACGGGTTGGTTTCTGGGCTGAGCGCACACTGCAGATGGCTCATATTAATTTTCTCATTGACCAACACCCCCAAGTCTTTCTCCGCAGGGCTGCTCTGAATCTCTTCTCTTCCCAGCCTGTAGCTGTGCCTGGGATTGCTCTGAAAATAATACTGAATTAATACCACAAAACTGAGTGTATAAAGACAAGTGTTTTGAGTCTCTGCCACACAAGGGAAATTCAAGATCTTAAGACCTTGAATTTTTTTCCTGCTAACCTGCAGCCTCAATCAAGCACCAGAAAGGAGGCACATATCTACCAGTGCAAAATACAAACTGATAAGATATAGCACACAACTTTGGGTTTTGCGGTCTGAAATGCAGAGTATTTTTTAAAGTCTCACACACAGCTCTGCAGCAAACTTCTGTCCCTCTGTAATGCTCCTAAGCTCCTGTTATATGGCTACGCCTTCACAAAATCCTGTACATGACACGGCAATACACCGTGGTTGTGATGCATGTCCAAATGGGCACTTATTAGGCAACAAGAAGTTATATATAACAGCTTATTAAAATATAAGCATGTAATTTAATGTATAACTTCAGGTAAAGTTTAGCTTTTATGTTTTATTCTTGGACATTCTAGTTACTTTACCCCCTATGTCTCAGTCATATGCTCAATCAACAGCAGTCTTAATTCCAGCCACAGATGACATGTAGCATACCAAAAGCACTGTCCCATGGTTGGTACTGTCAAATCAATTCAGTCATGTGGAAAAGAGCATTCAGGAGGGTAGTAAACTTTCCAAATAGTAAAGAATTCTTTAGGTCAGTCAGCACTACAGAGCACTGCAAAGATGTTCAATGAGACCTAATAAGCCTGCACAATGGCAGCCAAATTCTGCATTGACAAATATGAAAATACATATTGGAAGGAACAGATTGAATTGCTCATGCACATTGCTGCCTTCTAAATTAACTGTAACAACTTGGGAAAAAGACCTGGGGGTCACTGCGGGCAGCTCAATTAAGCATCTGATCAATGAGCAGTGGAGGTTAAAAAAGCAAACAAAATGGGAGAATGTATAAAGAATGGGCTGGAAAACAATGACAATATTGTAATTGTGCAATTATACACATTATTGGCATACTTTCCCTGAATACAATATTCATTTCTGGTCATGCCATCTTAAAATACATAGTGGAAATAGAAGAAGCCCAAAGTTAGGCAACAGAAGGGAAGAGAGACAAGGAGAAACTTCCATATTAAGAGAGATTCAAAAGATGAGAACTGTTCAGTTGGAAGAGAAAATTATTAAGTGGGGACATGATAGAGAGATATAAAATAATTAATGGTATGGAGAAGGTCAACTGAGTGCTCCTATTTACTGTTCTCATAATGTAAGAACAAAGTGACATCCATTAAATCGAAAGGAAACAAATTTAAAACTGATAAAAAGAAATACTTTTTTACACAATGCATAATTAGCCTGTTGAACTCCCTGCAACAAGCTATCATTATGCCCAAGAGCTTAGTAGGATTCAAACAGGATTATACACTTATTTGGATAATGAGAGCGCCCAGGGATACCTTAGATAGGATAAAAATGGTTGGGGGTGGAGATGTATGAACCCTCATGCTTCAGGGCATAAACCAATCATTAGCTGTCTGGGATTAGGAAGAAACTTCCCCTACAAGCAAATTATTCAATAATTGTCCATTATGGGTTTTCTTGCAAATTCCACTGAAGCATCTGGTCCTGGCCACTTACTGCAGAGACAGGGCATTGGACTGATGATGTGATCCACTATGGTAACTCCTATTTCTGTTTCTCAAATTGTCAGATGCATTTGCTGTGAGCTGAGGAAAGCCACCTCTGTACCAAAAGGGTGTCTGGTCTGTGACCTCCTTGCTGCATGGCAATTACAGAGTATTTATGTATGCATTTATTTGTGAGATGGCCACAACAGGATGAAGTTTCATCTTTCAGAGAGGATGGAATTTTCCTTTTAAATGCATGCCTGGCTTGTGTGGAACTGCCTAATGCTAACATGACAGCGTTTTATCCTGCAAAGGTTTGTAAAGCCTTTGTGAGATTCACTGATAGTCAAAAGAGCATGTGATTCTCCTGAAGCATTATTATATCTAGTTTGGGTTTTATTTTGCTCCTTTTGATAGTTCACTTGACAGATTTTTCTCCCTTTCCTACTTCTTCCACAAGGAAATACATCCTGATACAAAGTCTTAAGGAAGCACTATTCCAGTCTTCTATTGTCCTGGTTTTACAGCAATCTAGGTTAGATTCTCCGAGAAAGGTACATCAATGTACGTGTCTTGGGAAATCAGTGAGACATTCTGAGTTACTTTTTGGGGTGATTTGATGATAGCAAAGTCAAGTCAAACCCGACAATTTTTCCTACTGCGCAATACATTAAAAATCCGATGCTATTGAGATGCTTTTGCATCTATTTTCATTTTATGGTTTGTTCTCTGCCTTCCATTTACCCTGCTTTTAATTCATTCACTGCATCTTATGATCAAGTTTTACTATTACTATCGAGTTTTACTATTCTACTATTACCATCTAAGGTTTTGTACTATTACTTTTTTTTTCTACTACTCCTATCTACTATTTTACTATTACTATATCGTTTTACTATTACTGTTATTTATATCAAGTTTTACTATACCATTTTACTACATGAAATCCAGCAAGAAAGAGAGTGTTAGATGAGAACAGAATTCCTGCTTTAAAGCGATCAGAAGAACATGGATGTACGTAGTGCAGAACTGGTCCAGTTACTCTGGAATATCCCTTTCACTCGTGATTTACCAAGCAACCTTTGTGCCTGGAACTCTCTTCTACACACTTATTTACCTATACATAGTGCTGATAAGATCCAATAAGGTCAACTAACCACCAAAGCAGGCCAAAGTGCCTTGTTTGGTGTATTTATCAGTCAAGACACATGACAATTACAAGTTCTTACAGTGCTGTGACCTGGCAATGTTGAAAGCAAAAGGATAACAACACTTCAAAGACAAACTGTGGAGAAAAGAGTCAGCAGTGCAGAAAATAAACCAAGGTAGATTAATTTGAGGGAGTAAATTCTTCAAGTCAATGGAAAACCAACTTTAATTGTTTCATTATGCTGCATAAAAATCACCCTTAAACCACATAATTGTGCAACTGTTTTTCACACAAGAACTATATAAATGTATTTACATAGTGACAACTTGTAATAGCAGTACGAAGACAGGCAAAGAAAGTTGGGGCTATTCAGCCTGGAGAAGAGAAGCTGCATGGAGACCACAGAACAGCTTCCAGTGTCTCAAGGGGGCTACAAGGATGCTGGAAAGGGGCTCTTCATTAGGGACTGTAGTGATAGGACAAGGGGTGATGGGTTCAAATTGAAACAGGAGAAGTTCAGGTTAGACATAAGGAAGAAGTTCTTTACTGTGAGGGTGGTGAGGCACTGGAATGGGCTGCCCAAGGATGTTCTGAATGCTCCACTCTGGTAGTGTTTAAGGCCAGGTTGGACAGAGCCTTGGGTGACATGGTCTAGGGTGAGGAATCACTGCCCATGGCAGGGGGCTGTAACTAAATGATCTTAAGGTCCTTTCCAGCCCAAATTACGCTATGATTCTATTATAGATTTTACATTTTAAAACAAACAGAATGTTTAAACATTCTGTGAGCTCACATAAGAGTTTAGAAAATTTGGAAGGTTTTCATAAAGAAAAAAAATGTTTTCCTCATACTGCAGACTCCTAGTCTGCAGTATGTATGTGTATATTTTAACGATACATTCTCTCTTCATACTAATAGCACCCAATCAGTTCTCAAAACTTAAGGAGCCCTTAGGAAATATGTCCTCTGTTTATCAATCTATGAGTAGCAAACGCATTTTCAGATGGAATACAATGGAGAAAATGAATGAGGAAGTTAAATGCAAGGATCAGCACTTCCACTAATGCCTCATGAGTAATGACAACCAAGTTGGAAGCATAGTTTTAGAAAACTATATTCAGGGAGAGCAGCTGGACTGAGTTACAAGTAATTTACTAGTTTAGTTACAGGAACTTTGTAAGTCTTTAGTTTGAATGCAGCCCAAGCCAGTAGTGACCAAAGGAATTACTACATAATAGCTTTGTCAGTGTCTCCTATTACTCAGGTGTTGACACAACAGCAGTTATCATTCTGAGTGATACTGGTTAGCATCCTTATTGGCAAGTCTCAAGTAGCTACGGATTTACTGGGCAAAGAGAATGAACAATGCTGCCAGCCCAATGTGGGGTTCCTCTGTGTCATGCTGGAGGCTCTGTGGAAGTGAACATAGCTGCTGCCTATGCTGTATTAATTCACAGGTAAACGGAGGTTATGAGCCTCAAGGGATGCTGATCAGGTCCTTTCCTGAGTGTAGATTTCACATTTGCAGCTGTGTTTTGTGGCTCCTAAAAGTCCTAAACTGTTGGAGGACTTTAAGACTCATATGACAAAATATCGCGATCTATCTGAAATCATTACACAATTCCTATATGCTGCTTTGAAAAAGGCTTCATAACCACTGTTGAATGTCCTTTATTGAAATCACTGAAGCATTGGCCAATGTGGTCCTCAGAGAGGTTTCTGTTGTAAAAGTTTTGGGTTTTCACCTCTTATGAGGTACAAATGCTGCTGATATTGAGCCTTTATAGCAAGAATGCACCAAGTCAATGTCATTTCAGTGTAGTTTCAGAACAGTGTTTTTAACACTTCCCCTTGGCAGTTAATCCTTCAGATTAGTCCTCACATGAGTTCTTGAAAGACATTCCACCCCGTCTACCACTACTACACCCTGAATCCTCTCTTGTGACAGCTGAGTACCAGCACCATTGGCTGCCGGTATTTTTTAGATTCTTTCCCAGCAGCTTTGTATCAAATGAAAACGTACAATTAAATGTATTAGAATAGATATAGAAAGAGAAATGCATATAAGGGACCTGAGAATGCACTGTACAAGACTACATTAAAAAAGTAGTCACAAGAAGACTCATTGCTACAGCATATTTTCTTCATTATTTCTGCCTCATTGTATGTGAAACTGTATTGGTATAATGAAGTGAGAAGGAGTAGGATATTGGGTATTATATTTCCTGCCTAGCAGTTTTAGAGAATTTAGCTCAAGGCAAGAGAAAATGCAGCCCTTCTGCCCTGCAGAATAAACAAAAACCTCTTACAGAAATAAAAGTGTCAGTAAGAAGTCAGGTGGTCTCTCCACATGTGCATCAGTGCATTTCTTACCAAGCTTTCCAGAGAATTGCTTAGGGCTTAGTTTGGTTTGGTTTAGAGACAATCCTGCTTCTTACACCAGGATAAGCTGTTTATCTGAAGTAAATGGAACTCTTCAGAAAGACAGAACTAACAGTAGAACTGAATATATATATACACTTTTACATATATGGTGAGATAGAGCATCACAGACACCGTAGTTGCTATTCACCTATATCATAACGAAGAGGAACCAAATTTCTAAAGTACTTCTACTACTACTACTACAAATTACATTCTAAGAAAAATGTTAAGTAACGAGATAGCAGAGGAGACGGTGCTGCTGGGATCAATCTTAGTGGAAACAAGTCCTGCTTCTACCAAAGAGACCTTGCATTCATTTTATATAAGCTATTTTTAATGTGTAGCTCTGGTGTAAAGTATGTACAGCAGACTTAGTCACTTAATAGGTGTAGGTCAGAGAGTTATTGTATTTCAGCAGCTGAGGTTCAGAGAGTTTGCAATTTATGATGCTTATTAATTTACCAGGTATTTGTTTAAAATGTCACTTTTCCCTCTACCAGGCCTTGGCAATAAAACAAAAATGTCTTCTCAAAACAGTGGAACTTCATAGAACTTTTCATATTATTATGCGAAAGTCCATAAAATTAACAAAACACCTACAAATAAAATCATCAAAAAGTAGAGCCTAAAGGAAAAATGTTATTGCCCTGGAAAAAGACAAAAGAGAAACATGAGTGGAAGACCAGTTAAAATAAACCCTGAAATGTTAAAAGACCCGACCTAATACACTGTGTAAAGCAGCAAGAACAGTTAAGCACCTAGGTAGCATCTCATGACAGTGAAGCAGATACAAGGCTGCACTGCAATCTGCCTACTTGATCTATTGGCACAAGTTGCCCCTGGTCTTATGCAAAAAGAATTGTAAAGGGCTGATATGGAGCTAAGCTTTGAGGCAGTATATCCTAAAGGAAGCAGGAAGAGGTAATCGTTTCAGCAAGGACTCTGCATCTCAATGCATTGGCCTTACAGACAAGCCTGCTGCCCTCCTTAAAAAGGTGCGACTCCCATTAGCTTAGCTAGCACAATGAATGCTTTCCATTGTAAGGATACTTCCCACTTTCACCCCTCAAGGCAAAGTAGCTTTGGGCCATTCCAGAGGACAAGGCTGTACCTCCCAGGAAGGATCTAACACCCCTGCTGTAGCCTTGTAAAGCACTCTGATGTTGATCAGAACCTGAATGCTTTGTTTTAACCTTCCTTCAGGTAAGACCATTCTAATATTCTTCCATGTGCCTTGATTCCAAAAGCTGATTGTGAACTTTGTCAAATGCACTTACTTTCTGCTGCACCTTTGGCTTGGGCAAGTCAGACAGTGTACCTAATAAAGGCACACAGGGGTAAGTCCAGCCCCTTAATTTGCAAACTCTCAGTTACACGTAAGTATACAGTACTCAGAAGTTAGTAAGGCAAGTAGCCCGTAGGAGGCTGTAGTGAAGCAATTCTGTTCCATTTCCATGTGAAGGCATTGTACTCACAGTATACCCTGCAGAGATGTCCCTCCAGTAGCAGTGTTGAAGAGCTGTTTTATGAGATCAAGCACAATCCTTTTGCTACGGCCACATACACCAAAAAAAACCAAAACCAAACAAAGAGCTACTGGATATTGTCATAGTGCTGTGATTCCCAACTGGCTCCGTTCATACAGTAGAGAGCTAGATACTGTAACTCAAGGGTGCTCTGAAGTAACACCATTGCTAGCAGCCCTACTTTCCCCAAGTGTAGGCGAACAGAAAATGCTTTCTGCTTAGAGATAGCTTAACTCTTTTATTGTCTGGACCATGATGTCCACCCAAGCTGCTCTATGAACTGGACTCCTTCAGAATTGCCTACTGAGCTCTGCAAGTTCCTCCTCCTTTCCCAGCCCTCTGCCCTTTGCAGAGGGAGACTCAACAGTTGCTGGAACTGGATCCCCTTTACTTCATTTTCCTACTGTCAGATACTGCTCACCCCCCGTTCCAGTTCAGTCTGCTACAGTAGGACAGGAGGGCTGATGAGCTCCCATTGCATAGAACTGAGAACTGCAAGCATTGGCATAACTTTGGTCGACCTAAGGCCAAGAAAGAGACTGTTCTTGCTGCTGCTAACCACAAAGCATTAGGAGTACTTCTGTTACGTTGCTTTTCCTCTCCCAGCTCTTCTACTGAAGTAGTACCAAGATACCCTCATCTAAAGACTTTGTGCTTCATCCTGCTTGAGAATGTGCTTGTGCTATTAGAGAATAAGAAATGTACCCTAATGAAGGCCAGGTTCCAGCCCTTTATGTCTAACTTCATTAATTCACATTAAAACAGCTGCATATCTTTCTTACCAACTACAATTTGTTTTCGTTTCACCCTGTTATGAACAGCTTCCTCTGTATCACAGCAGAGCTAGCAGTTACTTGGTGAATTTACAGCGTAACAAAATCACTTTGTTTTACCTTATACCCCAAAGTAAATCACTTGTAGTGAATTTCCCAGTACAGATACCAGTCTATTCTAATTTTAATTGTGTCCAAAGGAGAATGCTATTTCAGCCATTGCCATCAAACTCCACTCTTTGCATGTACCTCAGAAAGCAAACTTCTCATAGGGGTCAGATGATCGGTTCTGCTACAAAAAGTGGTTTAGCCTTCAGCTAATGCTTTCTTTTCTATCCAGAGCAATGTTGTGAGCTGTGTTTTCTTTCTGATAACTTGTCAGATTGTTTTATAGGACATTTCTAGCTATTCTTCCTAACGCAATAACTTTATTTTTGTTTCAGGGATAATAAGGGCCATAATATATTCTCTTGCTTGCCACCAAGCAAGCACAGATTCATCTAAGATATGACGACCAGCATGCTTTCTTAGCTCCAAAGAGGGTCATCTGTTGTGCTTAAGAATATGGTGCAAATGATTGGACCAGTATATTGCTAATGCTTAAATCTACATTTCTGTGTAAAATTAATTTTCTCTTTTGTCTGTAGTTGCAACTTGGAACGCTCTCCTTATATGCACTATAAAATGTTAATAGCAAAATTTAGTGTGACTTTATGACTGTGGTGTCATTTTTCTCAGCTTGATCAGCTCTTTCAAATGGCATCATTATGATCAAAGTTGTTTACAGTAATAAAGCAAGAATAGTTCCAATAAAATACTAGGTGCCTTTACAGTTAAAAAGTAGCTGGCATTTAAGAACACAGCAGCTACTCATTCTGTGGGTGCAGAATCATAGAAGTCCACGATACAATAGTTAATGCATGTAATTACAAGATTGCCCTCCTCAAGATTTGAGGGCATTGAAAGAGACAACAGGAAATACATTATGAATCTGAAAGGGGGGAAGAAGTAGGAAAATTGCATTTATTGACAATATGAGGAGAAACAAGTGTGCATTGAAGCTCTGAAGCCTCCAAAATTGTGGATTATTCTAATGCAACATCGTTCCTCACCAGTAATTTGTCACTGGCTATTGACTGCTGAGAATAAAATGGTGACAGTTGAAGTTCAGATACATTTATAAACATTTTACTAATGTGATTAATAGAAATTACTTTATGACTAAATTACTGTAGGCATGCCTTAACATGTGGGAACACATATGGATGATGTTTCAAAAGATGTTTAATAAATGATGCTCTAACTACCAGCTATAAACATTAATACTCTGGGACTTACAAAATCATTTATAAACCACGGGTCTCTATAAAATCTTTAAGGAATTTTGGAACAGTAAGAAAATAATCAGTGACGGTGATTTCCACTTTATTCCACATAAAGTATAAAGGTGAAGCCTGGGAAAGCAGGATGTTAGGAATGAATTTGAAAGAGATCTTACAGGATCAATCACTTAACTGGGAACATGATGGTTATGGTAACACATTAGGTGAAATTCCAGATGAGCAGTTTCAGGGAACAAAGTAACAAAGAAAATAACCAACACTTGTTCCATGGAGGGAACAAAAAAGATTTATGATTCTCTAGTGAAACACTACCCAGTGTTTCATGGGATTAGGACATGGGATTAATGCCCGCCCTTGCCACACATGGCTTCTGTAACCTCAGGTAAGTTACCTGTACTTTGATTGCAAAAGATGTGTGATACCACTCCTATTCACAGCACAGACTTCCAAAAGATTTAAGCATAGCCTTAGGAGATGAAGTAGAACTATTTTTCTAATTCAGGACCTTCAACTCCAGGTTTCAGTGTCCGGTCTGTAAAATGAGAATAAGAACATTCACTCTTCTGCCTCTTTTGTTTATGTCAAGGCCCTGCATGTACCAACTGTCTCTACAAACTCTTTCCCCATGTCTAAAGTCAGCTTTGGGGCAGCTGTGTAACATCACATTTGATGGCTGGGAAATGGGTAAACTGTGAGAAAACACCCCCTCAAAGGGGAGCTCTGCCCTTGGCTTGGGAGCTGTGTTTAAGCTTTGACCATCTCACTTGGCCCTCCTTCAGTTTGCAAGTTGCATCAGGACAGTAATGAGTGATAATTGCTTGGTTAACAGTGATAACTGGCAAAGTCTGGATCAAGGTTAAGCAAGTAAAAACTTGTTTTGAATGTTCTTACCCTCAGTAATAATTTATTAGCAAAGGTTTTACCTGGGACAGTAACAAGTAAATCCCAAGCTGATCATTACTCTCTAACACTGAAATCTAGTAACAGTATGATTCCATTTGAAGGCTGTACTCTTAAGATTGCAGGTCCCTGACAGAACTGAGGATGTGATTGATTTACATGACACTGTTTTAACTGAGAACATGGTAAAATAATTCAAAACCAGTTTGACATCTTGGAAGACAACCTTATATTAAGAAACGTCAAGATTGTGGAGCACAGAAAGAGAAGCCAGTGATATATTTTTTCAATGAATACCAGAAGTGGTAGAGATGCATACCTATAAAACTCCTGAACAATGTCTTGCAGCACATTGTATCCTTGGAAAGGCCAATGGAGTCGCACATTATATGGTACTTGTGAAATGTTGCAAGTCTTGGAATGAGGAACAGAAATTTGAAACAGGCATATAAATCTGAGTCACGCTGTTAGGGTTGAAGAATTTTCTTTTATCTGGATTACCTTGCTGCTCTTATTTGATGTTGAAAGGTGTTTATAACTGTTAAACTGGGAATGAAAAATATAAGCCAAGATAATGTGGTGCCACATTCGCCCAGAAAGAAGGCTCGGTGAGGAAATCAAAGTTATCTTTAACTCCAGGGGTAAGAAAACGAGACCTGTGCCTGAATAGGAGCAGGCTCCTGTGTTCTCACAGGCAGAACAGCCTTTCAGAACTAACTGCTTCATGTTTTCTGTTGGTAGACTTCATCCCTGTTAGATAACTGATTTTTTAGCATGTACTGGGCCACATTCTTCTCTGTTAATCTTAGAGAAGTTTAATGACTTTCCCTGCCTTTAAAGCAGTTTTAATCACTAGAGACTCATGTCTACAGGGCACATAACACTGTGGTTATAGCACACAATGCCTAGGCAAACAGCATTATTTCTGCTTCCTTCTTCCTATGCAAAGCGAGAATATGTTCAGCTCTGATCCTTTAGATGTTCATTATCAGATAGATTTATACAAATGATTTGCTGTATATACAGTTGGCAGCCCCACTGAAATCAAGAGAGATGCAATGCAGGAAGTTAAATATATGCATACAGCTTTGCAAGAGTCACGTCATAATAACAAATGGGCTCAGTCTCTGTGCATTCACTGCAGTGTTCTCTCTTTTGCCCTCATCTCAAAGCGACAGTGCCTTTATATAGAGAGCTCTATGTTAGAAACTCTTTCCAGTATTATTTATTACACTTTAAAGTAAGACTACAAATTATAATATTATATTTTTTTCTGTCTCTCTTCCATCATCTTTTCCAGTTCACCCCTTCAAAGCATGAACGTTATAGACCAGATAGTAATAACATTTTGTTTGGCTCTAGGACACTCTAGGGCATCTGAAATGGCACTAGGTGAGGATGTTCAGATAACTGGTCCCAAGGCTACAGACAGTTAAGGTCCCGACTACGTATCTTGGAGGAAATGTCTTCTTCCTGTCCAAGGCCTTACTGAAGTCAGTGAGGAGAATCACAATTATTATATGTGAGGAGAATCACAATTATATGTTTCAAAAAAATCTCAATTAGAAGAAAAAAAAACATCCAATTCATGCAGTCTTTGCCTGAGAATGGTTACATCTCTCTCCCCTCATTCGGCATTATCTGGAATTGTAATATGGGTACTTTAGAGCTGCAGATGCATTAGATTCCTTTGCTCTTCCCCCTAAAAAGAAGCAGGTAAAGATTCCTTCCACACATTTTCCTGATGCCCTTCTGCATCAGCCTGAAATGTCAGGTCTCTTCCTCACTGCTAGCATCTGGCAGCCAAATGCTTTGTCCCTTGTCACAGAACATGCAGAATGAGTTGAAACACGATCCACCAACAGACACAGTAAGTGCACAGAGGGGAATGTGTTCCTTACAGCAAGTCTTTGCATATTTGCTGCTGTCATCCTCCATGGCTGTATTCTTTTTACCTTTGGTCTGGTGGACTTCCCAGTTGGGACCTGATGGAGTTACACAAAGCAGTGAGAAATGTGCAGATCCAAGATCCACTTTTCCTTCTCTTTGCCCTGCTGTGTTCTCTCTTTTTTCTCTTCTCCCTTGCACAAGGGTGGAGCAAAGGGGCATATCTGATTAATCCTTTTCACACTGGAAGGCTTTGCAATCTTATTACAGGACAAAATTATTATGAACAGCTCAAGCTAGAAATATTCTTTGATACAGAGAAATGTATTTAAAAGTTTGCCTGCAATGCCTGGTAAGACCAGAGCCAGACTATTTGAATAAGCCCTTTGAAGCTTGCAGTTGCCTGGGTTCGTTGTCATCCAAAGCTACAGTCCAAAGATGAGTGGAGCTGCTCCAGGCTTCATGAACTTATTACAAGCACAGGTGAGTTGCTGTCATCAAATTGGAGTGTCCATTAAAACTTCAAAGGAGAAGCCTGATCTAAGTTTTCCTTGTCATAATGTGTAATTCTTATTACAGAGAGACTTAATAAGCTTCTCTCATTTTATAGGTTGAATCCAGTGTGGGGTCATAGAACATATTAACGTTTTGACCAACAGTAAAAAGCTGAAATTTTCATATTCTGCTATTCATGACCTTGGGACTACCTAAAATGGCTCCACCTTTAATTTAATGCAACTGTGCCCAAGCACATCTGTACTTTCACTGTATTGATGTTTCAAGAGACAAAAAGACCATGAGAAGATGAATGCTGAGTGGGTTTAGGAGGCATTTTTAAAAGCCAGACACTATGGTAGGCCAGAAATGAGGGACCCTGCCATGTAAAATAGTCTTACACTCAGGTGGTAATGTTATAAATTGAGGAGAAAAAAAAAAGAGATATATAATTTAGTAAATTGAGTTTGAGTGCTCTGTCCTACCCTGAAGTCTGTATCAGTGCTGTACATTAAAGAACCATACTGTGCGCCTGGAAAATCACTGTTAAAACAGAGAGGTTTTGCACATACTTCAATATTGCATTCCTGTCTGCGGTGAGTGAAAAGACCGCCTGAGAATTTCCTACACTCTCTTGGTACAGTTAGTTCAGATCTAGTCAAAAGAGCCAAGAGCTCAGTTTGTTCCACCTTGAAGGGGACTCTAAAATAGTTCAGTGACTGTTTTTCTCTGTTGATCTGAAAGGGAGCTTTGTGTACAGGGGGCACATCGTTGTTGTCTAATCCTTGTGAGACAAATGCCTTCACTGGGCTTTCGTGTTAATAAATTCCAGTGCTCACTCTCATCATTTGCACCAACATTTAAGACAAATGTGAACATTTAAAACGTCTGAAATAGCCAGAGGCCTGTAATACAGGATCCTAAATACATCATTTAGCAGATGGTAGTGTTCCCCATGTACTGTATTATTACAACTAAAAGCAACATTTATCTAGCTTTCCAAGTTAACTGAAAAGAAACAAATCCAAACCAACTGGGTTTCTTTCCTTCTTAGGTTCCTTATGGTTCCTGACAAAAAACCGAGTAACTAGGTTATTTGTGTTCAACAACCCAAAACATTTGCACAGGTTGCAATTCCGTCAGGTTTGTGGGACAACCATACAATTAGTCTTGAGCCACAACACTCAGAGCAGTTGTTACTTATGATAACAGAAGAACCTACTTTCAGTTCAGATTTGCAGTAATGTAACTATGAGCAGAGGGAGAGCATGAATTTGCGTAACATGACATTTTTATATCCAGTTTTCACAATTTTGTTATTACTTGATCTGCCACACTGGGAGGGCCAATGGCATCGATGTTGCAGGCAACAGGGAAGTATTCATTCCTTCCGATAGTTGACAGTAAACAAAGGAAGTTGTTCTAATGAGAGGGTTAGTCTCCAAATGCTTCCTGTATAATGCATGCAGAAAGAAAGGCTCCTCCAGAGAGCGTCCTAGAGCACCTGGATTTAAGCTTCTGCTCTGAACTGCTCTGCAAAGGACCTCTTCATATCTGGGGAGGTTTTATAATCATAGAATATTAATTAATACATTTAAATACATTGGGTGCCTGAACTTACATGAAGAATATACTTTTGTGCATGGAATTTTGTGCATAGACTATATGACTAGTGGGAGAATGCTTTTTATTTAGGGGAGGGTTAATTGGGACTGCTGTAAAACTGTATTTAAATCTTTTTGCAAAGAACAACCTTTTGCCTACTGTCCTAAAGAATTTATTTGTTTTCATGAGTTTGTCTCAACCTTCAAGTTATTGTAACAGTTTTGTGTATTTAATATACAGTGTGTGTTAATATCACTGACAGTTTTATAACAGCATTATAACTTACACGAGTCCTTCCAGCTTTTTATGGACATCTACGCTTCTGCATTAAACTACTGTAGCTTGTGGAATTTACAGTAGAAATCAAGAATGAAGCCTGATGAAAAGCCTTTTAAATTGTGTTGTGTACATCCACTGCATCCATCTTGCAAAAGGACTAAAATAAAGAGAACTCTTGCGTGATAATTTCTAGCATTGTATTGTAGAAAGAGTACAGGAGTATCATGCTGCTAGACAAACTGTAAAGGAGAAAAGATTGCGCTACAGGAGAAAGGCTGACTTCACCTTTTTATTTGAAATTCATTTATTTATGTTTTCTGAGCAAAATAAGACCAAAAAGATAACTATGCATTCTTAGTTTAATAGAGGCCTCATTTTGGATTCCGCAGCATTAAAATACAACTATTATGTCCTATTTAGAAGAGCAAAAGCAAGAGACCCATGAGACAGACAGACAGACACCTCTCTCCCTACCTCTGCAAGAAAGCAGAGCTAAATAATGAGAAATTTTATAATTACAAAGCAGTCTATTTATTTTACTCTGAAGTATAGTAATGCTTAATGTGAGAATATTTGTAAAATTTTTAATGTAAGCTTTATGCAAGTGATAGAAGTTCTTATATATTACCAACCAAAAAGACACAAAAGACCTGGACTGTTCTTTTTGCCTTAGAAATGCTCTGAATTTCTACTGAAAACTGTAATAGATGGCACAAGTTATACTTCACATAATCAGTAAATACTACCATAACCTCACCATGAGGCAACACAGGTTGTCATATCTAGTTACTATATTCTTAGGAAAGAAATGACTTCTGGTTATCATGGACCAATGTGACATGACAGTGTAAAATCATATTCCAATCTGTGGTGAGCAAGATGATAACATATGTCACCACTGTACTAAACCTGTGAAAATCCCTTGGAATTTCTATTTATTAAACTTCATGTTCACCATGCTGTACAGTATCTGGCTTCCTCCCTGGTTACAGTAAAGCACTGCTTACTGTTAATTGCTTCTGTGGAATCAATTTCAATAGCAATCAACCTTAAACAAACTAGTGGGAACTCTCCTTAAAGAAATACTGCAAGCAGTTTTCAAAAGTGCTAGTATGTTCTCCAGCCTAGTTGATTCTATGAGTCTGTGCTCCCAAATTAACTCAAGGACAGCTCTTTAGCAATCTCTGTTGCCTGTTTGCAGTCTCCTAATTCCACTAAATTCAGCTCACAGTTAAAGCACAGCTGATCCGTAGTACATTACCTGCATTTAGGTTCTATTTACATAACAGTTCTTATCCTCTTTATCACTCTATCTCTCAATTTTTGTCTTATTTATCTTACTACAGATGTTCTTAATGAGAAATTATCATCCTGAAGAAATACTTTTTGAGGAAAATTATGACTAAATAGTTTATATATAACAGATAGGAGCAATTCCTGCAGAACTTCCTTTGCTGAGCAAAGCACACACTGAAAAATCTAACTCCAGAATTTAAGATCTCTGTGTTCATATAAATGTCCAATCTCTGTTTGACATTTGCCAGACGAACATCCCACAAAGACAAGCTCCACACTGTGTGAGCAGTACATCTTCTGCTTTAAGTTTCACTGAGTGTTCTTATCACACATGACAAGATCCTAACTACCTTTATCAAGACATTATGTCATAGCTTTTCATTACAGCTATCATGAAGCCCTTCTGTGAAGCTGGTGATGCCAGTTGTTTCAGCCTTTTCTCCTTAGCTTCTGTCACTCTCACCAGACAGAACTGAGCTGCTTCTCATTTTGCAGTTGGTGACCAGGTTTGTATATGGTGTTTGAAATGCACAAGATAACTGATTTAACAACATTTAAAGAGTTTTTCATGTTATTCTTGCTTCCTGTACCAAACTTTCTGCTATAGCTGCCTGCCAAGTGGCAGACTTTACTGCACTCTTGACAATGCCATATAGGTCCTTTTCCTTTGATACAATTAATTTAGAACTCACTAAGGTGTAAAAATAGATTTAAAAAACTCCTTGTAAAGTACATTAATTTGCATATCTCAACACTGAATTTAATCTGCCATCAGACTGATCATTCGCTGAAGCTTGTTTATTTTCTCCTGAAGTTTCTATTACCCTCTCTGGACTTGATTAACCTGAATAATTTTGTGTCACCTGCAAATTTTATCACCTCAATGCTCATCCCTTTTTCCAGTTCATTAAAAAATATATTCAACTATGCCACTCCTGCTGCAGAACAGCCTGAACTTGGATGGCAGATTCTGCTATGGTGAAAACTGAGAATTCATTTCTTCCTCCTTTTTGTATCTCCTAGTAAGACTGAGTCATGACAAAACCTAAGTGACATATTCTCAATGGGTTCTAACAGACAAATTGATATGTGAATGGCCTGTTGTATACAGAAAATGCAGGTTTTGTCTACCAAATCATACATCTAAAAATAGCATTTACACTATACTAATTCTAGGGTGTGTTGGTCTAAGCCACAACATGCCTTTAGAATATTAGTCTGAAGGGGTTAATTGCATTCCTTCAGGATGTATGGCTCCCCATATTTGCCATTATGTTTGAGAGGACACTCAGCATGCTCGGAGACTCTTTTAGCCCTGCAAGGTTTCATTTTCAGAAGCAAACAAGTGGCCTGTTTCCCCACCTGACACATTATTGCTCCCAAGGATAGTCTGGCAAGCAAAATCATTACCAGCACTGAGAGGCTAAGTTTCTTGTTCCTGCAAGGAAGGATTTGCAGTTGTTAGTTCTAACATAAAAATTTCTCCATATTTCTAACTAAACAGCAAATTTCCTTGGTTTTCTGCCCCTTGAGAGTAACTTATCAGTTCTATGAAAGCCAAAGAAGGGGCCATACTACTACTCTGGAAGTAACCAGACTAGACAAGTATGTCAGAGCTACCTGTCTTCATCCTGGAAGATAAGCTGGCTCTGCTGGTCCTCTGCCTGATGATGAAAGGGAAATTAATAGCAACATTAGGGCCTTCCACTGTCTGAAACAAAAGGACCCACCAAAGTTTTGGAAGGTGGAAAAGGGAATGAGTAACAGAGGACAGATCTATTGACTTCCCTGAGATATCCTGGTAAGGTTTGAGTTTGCCAAGGATTTAGTAGAGACGTGACCAGGCCCTATAGAATTTTCACTGATGCTTCTCTAAAATTGTAAAGCAATCCTCTTAAGTTATATTAGTATTTAACTCTATGTTTTGAAGCTCTGCAATTCCTTCAAAAGGAATCTATATTATTATTTTCCCATGAACATGTGTTGCCATTTATCTTACATGGGATTAACATGTATCTCTGGTAATTACATAAACTGCATGTAGCCCATGTTACAGAATTCTTTTCCATGCATTAGACTTCCAGAGCTTTCTGAACACCTGAGAGCTCGAGATGCACAGCAGAACTATTCTTATACAAAGGAGTCTTTTTACAAGGAGTTCCTATCTCTTTGTTGGAGTATCTGTTGCATACAAAATCCCTGTTGGAAAAATTCTAGTGAGAGGATGGCATGTGTCTATTTTTTGGTTCTAAGTTCTTTGGAACTTTATATTGCATCATGCAAACCGTTTCAAGATATGTAAACTCAATTCTTGGGGGTCGGCTGATGACTTAAGGTCATCTCTTCATAGGAGGAGGGGCTCAGAGAACTGCAGCCTGGAGAAGAGAATGCTGGTGAGGAATCTTAGCAACGTTCACGAATACATCATGAGAAGGAATGAAGAATAAGGAGCAAGACTTCTCAATGGTGCCATGAAAAGAACAAAAAAAGAGAGGGACAAATTAAAAAGCATAAAATTCAGTCTGAACCTAAGAAATCTTTTTTATGTGAGGATGGTCTCACACTACAACAGGCTGCCCAGAGAGGCTGTGGAGTCCATTTGTGGAGATGCTCAAAACTTGACTGGAAACAGTCCTGGGCAACCAGCTCCAGCTGACTACTTGAGCCAGGGGCTTGGACTAGATAATCCAAGAGGTCCCTTCCAACCTAAAGAAATCTGTGTAAATGTGTACACAATGTTTAATGCTTATTATTTTAGGTTATTTAATGCTAGCTGTAACTACTACTAGACAGTCCAAACACAGGAACAAATTAACAAGTCAAACAGAATCCAAAACCAGCCAAAGCAAACAACAGCCGAGAGTAGTTCAGTCTGTGGAGAAGCCTGGAATTTCCAAACTACTTAACTAACTCATTTCAAAGTTCTTCAAAACTTACGAAACTCTTCAACACACTCATAGAATGTATGCCTACTGCCTCTTCTTTGTACATACATTTAGTCCAATTATACAGGTTCAATATGAATATAAACTCAATTTCAAAACACCATAAAATCTATGCACTGCTCCCTCATGAAGAGGTGAGAGAACTGAAAAATCTACCCTTTATTGATTCAGCCAGTAACAATTCAATTCTTTGTCTAGGTATAGGTGAATTCTCAAGACATGATTTTATGGATGAGAATGTGAGAAAAGTTTTAATAAAACTACTGCCTCATTATTATTTCCAGTAAATTCACAGGATAAAGTACTAATTGAACCCTCATGCTCTGTTGAAAGACTTCCTTTTTTTCATAATACAAATGCTGAAAATGTTTCAACAAGGGTATTTAACATATTTTTGAAGGAATCTTTATTTCATTATTACACATTAGATATGTTTTACAACATGTTAGTGTTTAGAGCATGAAGAAGAGACTTCTCACTTCTAAAGCAACATAAGGGACATCTTGAAAGCAGAACATAACAGACAGGAAATGTTTATGAGTTAGAGGAGCATGTGCTACCAGAGCCAACTTAAATAAGAGGTATCAGATGTCTCTGGTGATGAAAATCTTTGTGTAAGGTGAAATGGGCTACATTCTGTTCCTTTGATTGCGAAGATGAGATGGATTTGAAAAACCTACCTGGCTCCTTGATGCAAGGCCTCGCCACATGAGATAATCTCCAGCACATTACTATTGGCAAGCAGATCTTTCACCCTTTTTTCTCCATGCATTACAGAAAATATTAAATCAGTTTGGTGTCCATAAAAACTTTTGATCCTAGGAATAGCCTAGGGTACTATCATTATCTTCAGGAGAACCATTTGTAGATCTTCAGTAGGTAGCACTAATTTAATTTCTTTGCTAGAGAAAAAGTGGCTGATTTTCTAGATCAATATTTGATTGAATATGTTTGAAATGTCAGCAGATAAAGGCCCTTTTCTGGCCCAAAGTGTTTTTGAACCACAGAGGTACACTGTTCTAGCTCCCCTGGGATCTGACTGCAAGGAGGTCTCAAAGATCTGTTAGAAACCTTCCTGCTGTTCCTTGTGTTCTTCCAGCAAGACTTTCTAAAGGTTGAGATGAGAAGAAAGAAGATCAAGAACCAAAATGTCTTTATATCCATTTTTTAATCTTTCCTGGTGCTCCTCTTAACTAAAAATAATCGTTTATAACACCAGTTTACGAAAAAACTCCTGTAATAGGATCATGTGAAAGGAAGAAAAAAATGAGTGAGTCCTTCAGATTTGACTTAAGAAGATGCTCCAACAACTTTTGATAGCCATTGACATCTGAAGGTCCTTTTCTCTTTCATGACACTAATTAAAGCAGAATATCAATGTATCATCATCTTGAAAGTGATCTGTTAAAGAGATACGCTCAAGGCTGAAAAACCAGGGCAATGGACACATGTTTTAGAACTTCAGAAGAAAAGTTGCCCAGTTATGTTAGATAACTACAGAAAAGCATAAAAGTGAAAAGACATTCTTAAACAATGATAAGAGATGGTGTTGGAAAAAATGGCACGATGTGAGAGCCTGCGTCAATATATTCCATATAAATCATGCCAAACACATGGACATCCCCCTCCCTTGGTCCTGTACAGAATAGTGCTCAGGTTCATGCTGTTCAAACAGAGAGGTTTCTTTAAATCTTCACGACCTAGACATACATTTCTCAGAACGAGACAATGAAATATTGTGGATGGAAATTTTGTGTAAAATTGAGATAAGAAATGCATCTAAATAGTAAGCCATATTGCCTGTCTTGACCACAAGCATAGCTTGATGTCACATGATTAACAGTATATATACTTCTACATAGTAAGACCCATTCATCTTAACATTAAAAACTATGAGAAAATTGATTATTTACTTCATAATACTTAAAGCTTTCATTTTATTCTTCAAAGTTGGCATCTTTAACTGGCTAATAATGCACGTGCTTGCTTTTTCAATATGCAAACCAGAAAGAAAAGTGTGTCAAAAATAGTGAAAGCATGTGGTATCCTATCAGTTCAGATGATAGCAGTTATTTGACACTGCAGCAGATGAGTAACATCAGTTTTCTGCCACCTTTATAAATATTATATTATTTGCAGGGATGCAAAGTCCCCTGCTTTAAAAATGCCTTTTCAATTAGCCTGTATTTGAGCAACATCATATACTACTTTATTTCACTGTGAAGTAAAACAGATCCTTCTAAGCCAAAGATGTGTAAGATACAGCAGTAGCTGTTTTATATGTCATTTCAGTGACCCTGGGAAAGACTTTCAGTCTTTTCATTTCTTTTAGAAGCCGCAAAAATGCACCAACATTTCTGTTAATCTCTTGGGAAATACAGAAAAAATAACCACTCCCACGCTTGTATCTACCACGTAATTCAGAGGGATGCTCTGTAACTCCACTGCCTGGTATGTAAATAGAACGTTGGTTGCTTATTACTTCATAAAAAAGAAATTAGCAGCTTTGCCACCCACTATTTGTGCATCATACCTAAATGACTAGATTATCTCAAAAACACCTCATCCAGTTGCTGTACCAGGTTCTGCTAACCGAAACCATAAGCCTCCAGCAGCGAAGTCAGATACCCAATAGGCTCTGCATGGATCAAAGTAAGCCAAACAAAATCTATGTTTTGTACCTGCTTCCAATACGTTTGGGAAGCACTGTTAATGAAAAATGAGGTTGATGTACCTATTGCACACTTTTGGATTATTGTTCACCACTATCAATCTGAAACCTAATGAAACAGAGACCACCTATAGTGGAGGGATATTGTGTCCATCTGACAAACTGCATCCAATTTACTAACTGATGGGATGCCATAAGCTGCCACTGGTCATATGATTTTCAGCTTCTGATTGGTCATACATTAAGCATTAGTAATGGGGCAATGCCATTTCCACTATCATTCTCTGGCAAGAGTAAAAGTATTACACAGTACACTATAATTCTGTGGTAAACATAGCATGCAATGTGCTGTTTTCTCCCCACTGCTGACACAAAAATCATAGGAGACCTGGCTCCTCCACACTGTCTTTCTGGAATTAACAAAGAAATATGCTTGCTATGACATATATTGAACCTTCTCAGTGCATTTCTGGGTAACTTTATGGCACATGTGTTATGTATGTCACAACCAAACTCTGCAGGAAGAGATAAAATAGTGCACACATCACCCAATGGGTATAAACAATGGGCAACCTAAGCTCCAACCTGCAAGGTGCAAAGTAGCTTTCCCAAAGAAAAATGCTGACTGTCTAAATGGAAGATGCTTTTGTTTCTGCACCTGTTCTGCTCAGTATCTTGTTAGGCTGTTTCTGCTTCTCCTATATGTCATACTAATAGGGAGAAGCAAAACAGGGAGAAATTATGATGGATATTAGTTGATCTTCTTGTTATTGCTAGATGTGATTATCGCTTTTTCCTGCTTGGGCTCCCTCAGTGTAATCCTAACACAGTGCAGCTTATTAAAAAGCTCTGCTGTTTAAGTTTTAGTAGCATAATAACCAGTTCTCTCTTTATGGCTGTTCTGAAGTCAATACACTGGCCACCTGTCAGTTTGTGGAAATAAGTGTTAGGTTTTCCTAATGACTATTAAGGTTTTTCATGGATTTTTCTCCCACCGTATCTCTCCGAACTTGTCCAGTGCTGTGTTCCTGCTTGTGATTTATGCTTAGCAGGTGTTTGTTTGCTATGGGTTTCTAAATGTTGGCTTCCTACTGTAAGAAAGGAACGGGAAGGTGGGAATGGGTTTATTGTATTCTGTATATTGTTCCACCACTACGAAATGGATTTCCAGCTGACACTCTATGCGCTGCTATGTATTAAGCCACAAAACCCTATCTATATCAGCAATATACCAAGTAATGCAAGGGAATTCACAGTTAAGACTGAAGCGCCATTATTAACTTGCTCTGTTGTGCCTGGGTATTGCTGTACATACTGTTTTGATACATACCAAGAACACTGCCATAGGTAAACAAAAGCAGGTGAGCTCATAATACAACTTCAGACTTCACTATGAGATTCTGCGCCCTGATTTTTTAACCAGACCTCTTCTCTTCCCTGATTTTTACCTTTTGCTATTTCAGTTTTTCAAGTTTATAACGTTTGTTGAGGCTGTGTGATCCAGTACAAAATATCCCTAAGAGACCTCGTGTGTAAATACATAATATGGTAATCTAAACATATTTTAATCTAAACATTTCTTTCAAAAGACATTATTTGCATAATAGTTTGGATCTACAATGTTAAACCCCACTGCATTAGCTAGATTAGAGCAACCTAATTTTATAACATATATTACTTGCCTGATAAATTGTAAAAACTCCTGTCAGAGGCATTACAGTCTTTTTTATCAATACTTTTTGCCCTGACCCTAATAGACATTTACTTCAGGGAGGATAAGTACTGCTCTGAAGCTGTGGATTGTTAAGCATTGAGATTGTTTCCAATACTATACCTATACAAATGGCAGAATACTGTAGAGATCAAACCCTTCCCTCGCCTGCAAAAGCTTTCAAGGCTGTTTCTGTCACCCGCATAAACATTATCCAAAGCCTCCCAAGTCAGCAGCAAAAAAATTATTACTTTCAATGGGTTTGGATTAGTGTGCATTTTAATACACCTTCAAAGATGGGGTTTATACATGCATGGCTTCTCTTTTTCTCCAACGACAGATCCTACTCGATGAGTCACAGTTTATTTGCTATTCCGTTGGATTTTGGTCACCTCTTTCCTCCAACTTAGGTCTTCCCTTTCCCAGCGCTGCTGACTGAGCATGACTTAGGACTTCCTTTTATTATTCCATTCTCATCTTGCCACTCCTGTTACCCAAGTACTTGACTTTTACAATCTTATAAAGTTTTGGCTTTTTCCCATAAAGGGGAAACAGGATAGAGCTCAGCCTTCTGGAAAAGATATGAACCAAGATAACACAAGATACTGCAAAAACTTACAACTGGTTAGCACAGTGAGTACTGTAGGATGGCTCTGATCTACTTTAAAATCATGATTACAGCGGTTTAAACCAGCATTTCACTTGAAATGGAAGCCTACTGTAAAGAATGATACTGTAACAACAAACCCACTAAACTTCATGGTGCTTGTAGGACTCTACCCTAAATTTACATTTAAACTAAGATAACCTTGTATCTACCCTTTGCAGGATATTAGTTACTGGTCTTTATTCTGCAGATATCCAGTGGGTTTGGGAAGTTGCAATGCATACAATTTTATTTAGCATACAACTTCCCTTCGTATCATGGAGATATACACTAGAGCTAAGAGTGGCTGTCAGTTGCCAACAAAAGGCTGTCATTTTTGTTGTTATGTGTCTGCATGCTGTTTTGACAGTAACTCTTCTGTTTCCTTGTCTCCTCTACTTAAACTTCATAGTACAAACTAGACAATTTAGAAGATCTTCTGAAGACCACTACTTATCAATATCCTTGTTAGCTCTACCTTGTAATTCGCCTTTGAAGAAGGTGTCACTTGATACATTCCTTTATTTGGATATTTACTACTCAATAACAGGAGCTCCCAGTCAATGCTCTGGGCTCCACTGACAGGCTTTTAAAAATATGCACAAAAATAAATAGAATTTCCAATTGCCACAAGATCCATCAGAGAGTGCAGCAACAAAATAGATATAACAAAAATAATTTGTCCCTACGAAGTGACTGATGGTTCCAATGACCCCAGTGGAACAGAACCTGTATATCATTACCATAGCACCATCACCAGTCCTTTCCACCTCTATTGTTATGGGATAGGGAGAAAGAATGAGCTGAAGGTGAGAAAACATGATTTTATAAACTGAAGAAAGACACCTTGTAACAGCTGTAAGAGGGATGCTTCCAGTATCTGTAAGACAATGTAAAAGAAAGGAATCTGGATGCAAGAGATCCTGATTACATTACTTTAATCATCAGTCTTAACCTGGTGCATCAATTTCTGAGGATTTCTCCATAATTTTATTGGTTTAAAAAGAACACAGCCAAGCTCATAATAGGCTTAGTTGGCATTATAGGAATATAACACAGCTACCTGCCAAAGAGAATCACATACACACATGTGGTTTTGTGAAAAATGAATTCTGGTATTGTACCACAGTGGAATCCTATTTTTCTTATAAAGTCTGCAACAAAGCTGTAGAGCTCTTGAGAGAGGAACTTTTTTTATGCAGCCTTTGAATCACCTTCCTTTTAAAATGCTGCTAAGTGTGAAATTAGTGTTGTCCTTCAAAGTGCATGAGAATAATTGTCAGTAATTGAACACAGTTTGGGGGCTAATTATATAAAAATTGATATTAAAAGAATACTACAGGATTGATTGAGTTTTGCAGTTCATATTTAGTTTTCAAATTACTAGAGTTGAAAGGCTGTGGTAAGAAACAATAAAATCCATTCCAAGCTGCTAAAGCAAATTAAAGTTTACTAGTCCTCTGAAAGGTGAATGATCCAAGTGAGGTAATGCAGGGAGGACAGTTAAAATGTTCTTAACATTTACAATAGATTTAAAATATCAGCTGGTTTAGGATGCCATATGTTGAACACATTTAATTGTTCCACTGAATTTCTGTTTAAATGGCTGTGATTTCTGTTTCGGTTTGTCTTTAGAAAGAGGAAAACTCACAGTGGCATGGAAGAAATGCCCTCTTTAGGTGTATCAACTCCAGAATTTTGTGGAGGCTCCAAGAGTCACTACATGCTGAGATGTGAGCAGCACAGCCCGTCGTGACCTTGATTTATACTTTTGAATGGGAGCAGAAAATGAGTTTTGGGGAGAATTTTTAACTACCATTTGTTCTAATTATACAGTGTCAGAAATAAATGGGATCTTAACAAAAGTAAAGCAAAGGAACTTACCACTTTTCCTCACACTGGAAGGAATTTTGCAACCCCAGAAGCAGTTGAAGCACTTCCAAATTTTCCTGGAAGAACTGTGAAAAAGTAAGACAGAAGAGAGAGAAATTATGTACATTGTATGTTGCTTGTCATAGGCTCAGAGGGTTACAAAACCTATTGTATATTACCATGCAACCAGGAACAGCTGGAAATTGCTGAACAATTAAGGAAAAAAAGTCAAATAAACATTATCTATCCTCAAAAGTCACTGGTACAGAAACATGTCCTTTTTTAATGAGCAGCATGGAGAGACCACTAAGTGATATTTCGAAAATGCAAATGGCAGTGCAGAATGTTTTAGCTGTGAACAGCCAACTAACATTCAAAAGTCTGGACCAAAACAATTGAATTCAGGGATTTTAACTGAATTTGAATTGAATTCAGACTTTTCTAAGCTGAAGGTTATAAGTATTATGAGGAATCACTGAATCATAGAGTGGTTTAGGCTGGAAAGGAACTTACAACCACCTAATTCCAGCCCTCTGCCATGCGCAGGGATGCCTCACACCAGACCATGTCACCCAAGGCTCTGTCCAACATGGCCTGGAACATGACACCCTTTACAGCTTTGTTTCTTTTCCTAGAAAAACATTACTCTTCTTTATCAAAAAAACCTGGAGAAGGTTTGTAAGAATGATCACTGATGTCCTTCTATCAATGAAAAATGGCATCTCTAGGAAAAAAGTATTACAATAACAACTTGAGATAAACACAGGCTAGCTAAGTATTAAACAAATATCCTTGCAAAGTATTTACAAAAAATTATACATTTCAGTTTCCATGTAATTGTTTGGAATATCTTGCTATAACTAGTTATAATTTTACATGATTATTGTGTCATGTAATTTGGATGTTACAAAACCACTGAATAATTATATTAATAACATAAATATTTCTAAATAAAACAGCAAGTTTGAGAAAAATAACTTAAATGTATCTGAGTAAAACAATCTGTTTCAACAAATTTCAATACTAAACAACTGAAAATATCCAAAGAAAATTAAGTACACCAGGATGAAGAGATGTGAGGGAAGACTGAATGTTTGCAACCTTTAAATGACTAAAAATAAGGAATCAGCCTTTGATGAATCATGAGATTATTTTGGGTGGTGAGGCACTGGCACAGGTTTCCCAAGGAAGAGATAAATGTTCCATCCCTGGCAGTGCTCAAGGCCAGGCTGTACAGAGCCTTGAACAATTTGATCTAGTGGAAGGCATCCCTGCCCAGGTTGGAACTGGGTGATCTTAAGGTCCTTTCCAAACCTGACCATTCTATGACTCCACTATGAAAGTCATTGCTTTAAGGAAAAAAACTTCTCCTTCTGTTTTACTATAAGTATAGTGATCACAGACTTTGTGCTT
This sequence comes from Forpus xanthops, assembly GCA_032466535.1. NCBI lineage: Eukaryota > Metazoa > Chordata > Aves > Psittaciformes > Psittacidae > Forpus > Forpus xanthops. Next base: position 27,822 of record JASSUY010003760.1, on the reverse strand, counting down.
CCAAAGCTCTCCTGTGAGCCACTATTGATTTAAGCTGCTCTTAGCAGCTGGGCCTTTTTAATAGTAGCCATGGTATTTAGTCACATCTACAAAACTCTCAGCTTTAGCTGGATATTAGGTATACCACAACAGCTTCCATGCTGCAAAACTGGTTTATGTCCAGACAAAATGTAATATTTGCAAAACCATATTAAATGCCTGGGCATACGCACTCAGGAGAACAAAGTTTAGACGGTCATGAAGAAACTGAGTTAATTACTCTGGTTCTGTACAAATGTTCAAATCTAGCCTTTCTCAGTAATAGTTTTTGACACCAGAAATAAAGGCAATGTGCAGGAGTTTCGCAAATTGTGTGAAATATAACAGAGTAACAACATATGCAAAAAACCTAACAGCCACCCAATGCTCAAATGCTAAAGTACTAAATATGATTCATTAGAGAGCAATTAAAACACTAAGCCAAACTGTTCTTTCTGCACAGGAGATGCCACTGGCTAAAGTTATAAGCAGTGGAAGAGGAAACATGCTCAGATGTAACAGCCAACTACAAATGTATACGATTAAACAAATTTGTCCACTGAAATGAATGTACAAACTACAGTTAATGAATCTGATGAAGTTTTTAATGACTTGGGATGCATTAAATACATATCACATTGCTATAGGCCCCCAGTGTGCTTTCTGAGGTAGATGCGCCACATAATACCCAATTAACTCTCAGAGACAGAATACAAACTGAACTTCACCAGATGGCTGAATCATTTGGAGTTTATTCAGACATTACTGACTGAGTTAATAGTATGGTCACTGTACTAAAATAACAAAAAAAGTTATGAGAGCTTCAGAGATAAAGCTGTGGGTAAGGCAATCGACCTAATGCAGTTCCCTGGAAGAGCTGGTGAAGAGGTCACATCCAGACTTCAAAATGCAAGCCAGCTTTTAGTTTGGGATGTCAGCCAAGGAGCCCAGCAAGTCTAACTCTATGAAGAATTTGGTCCTTCAAGTCTTTTCAGAAGAGGTTTGCAAGAATGAGTACATTTCACAATTCCATCAGCACCTGATATTTAGGAGTGTCTTGTCACAGATTTTGAAGGGTGTGGACAGCACAGAATCAAGTAACTACTACTGACCTGCTGGGAAGTGATGAAGATCAGCTCCCAAACAGAATGTTTAATTTCTATAAAGATGAAAGAACATTAGACTAAACAGAAACACACTTCTTGGTCAGCCTGGAAGAATCTTGTTTATGTATGAAAAGTCAGACCTGACCCTGTAAAAATGGATTTAAGTGAATGACTGGAATATCCCTAAACAAGAGGGCCTGGCATATACTCATGGGCTTGTTTCCATATGTGAACACGTTCATAAATTCTTACGGCTAAGTACTTCCTTCAAGGAATACATAATGACAGCAGGTTGAATGGCTGAAGAAAAGCCTTTGGAATACAGGAGACATCATCCTGCCAAGTAAGGGAATATTTTGAGATGAAGCTAAGTCCACAACCTCAACTGTGATATGGGCTATTTTATTGTTTAGGGATGTGTGCTTCTTACCCTATACAACATAATAAAATGCTCACACTTCTTTTGATTCAGAAACAGTCTCTTGTCTAATGCCTCTGAAATCGGAATTATTTAGGAACAAAACCATCCCATACACAAATGACTGTTTTCATAAATCCTGCTGCCTTTGCTGGAACTTTATTTTGTACTAACACCTCTGTTTTGAAAAACAGATTAATTATTTTGCTTTTTCTAACTATCACTGCCATCTTAAAACATGCATAACGGAGATTTGAATGATCTATAGCTAGCAGGAATCTTCACTGCTGTCAATGTTGCCTTCTCTTTAGCTGCCTTCAAAATACAAGTCCAAGGTCAATCTGAAAACAGATTTTCATTAAAAATAATTCTTCCTTACAGACAACTCACACATATTTCTGAGTAGTACAACATAACCAGAACATTATCCAGTTTCACCAGAAAAAAATCTTTCAAGCTTTCAATAGCTTCAAGGCCATGTAGTTTGAAGAAAGAAACTTCAAAGCTCAGCCTCAAATCCTAGTCCTTCTATGACTGCACTCTTAGTAAAGCCTCTCCCTATTTTCTTTGTGATCTTTCACGACTTAATTAGAAACATCCTTCAAAGGCACTTCCTTTATTTTTTACTATAGCAGTATAACATCTGCATTTTCAGCAATATGCTATTTAATCACATTGGGTTATAAAGTGAAATTCTTAGTACTTAGTGTAATATCTTGTAGAACCCATACATTTGGTCTTTTAGTGTCCCTGACTCATCATCTTATATTCTTTCATCAACATTTTAATAGCCACTCTTAAAAATGTAATTTGATGGATAATTCTCTAAACCTGTTTCAGTTTTGTTGTTTCTTTAAAAAGAAACTTCTCTTGCACATGTTTTCTTTCTGTGATTACTGCACCTGAAACTAATTCCAAGTATTCAAACATACAGACTTAAAACTAGGGCCAACAGAAACTCAGAAGCTCTCAAAACCCTGCTAGGTTGTGTTCTGCAAGATTCTGATTCCTAGGTAAGAAAAGTTTGACAGTTAAAAACATTACTTCCAGTTTTGACTGAAACTTGTTTATTACCCATCTAAATATCAATGTTGTTTGAAACACCTAAATTCTGTTCTAATCCTCTGTTCAGTTCCTATATTCCTATACGTACTCTGTTCAGTACTTGCTGCATTGGATCACACACTTACTGCCTGCAGTTATGCTTCTTTTCCAAAGTAGTGTAAGTCAGGGACTCTCAAAATCAACTGTCTGTGGCTGTTCTGTAGCAGACTAACTGGGCAGAGCATTTATCCAGTTACTTAATTTCCTCCTTGTTAATTTGATGAAAATAAAACTCCATACAATAAAGTGGGCTATCTATGAATTTCAGGGAATTTTGGATCAAAGCTTCCTTGAGCATAGCACCTACTCAAAACCATACATGACCAGGACAGCTCCAAAATACATTTTTATGTTAAAAATTTAAGTATTTTTCTGAATGACTCTTCTTTCTCGAATGTGCAGGTAAAATGATTATGCTTACTTCAACTGGACTATTTACTATAAGCAAGCTACTCATGAGACTATCTGCTCCTTTTTTCTCTACCAATTCACAAGTAGTTATCACAGAAAATAGGGACTAGGACTGACCATGAAAGCCCAAAAAAAAGAGTTCCACTGTCATATTTTCCCTTTGACATAAGTCTACTAGTCTTTATATTACTGGGAAACAGGAAAACTCGAACTTCAAAACATACTCTAAGTTCTGGTTGGAACGGTGACTGGGCAGTACTACTGCTTGCTTATTCAACAGCTGTACGTGTTATGGAGGTTGTATGTGCCTACTTGGGTTGTAACCCATGTTCTGCAGAGTGAGCAAAAATGAGGCTGCACTTTATTCCAATGTGTTTTAAAAAAGGAAATAACTTGTGTACAAATATATACTACATGTTTAATGATGCACATGGAAAATTAGTATGTTTCTATAGGAATAAGGGAATGTACTGGAAAAAAAAAATCTGAATTTTGCCTTTGGAGATTTGCCTCGCTAAACTGCGTTGATCACTGCAAATAGACAGGTTCCTCTGGAGACCAATACAGAGCAAAAGCCCAATTTTAAGTGCTACGAATTGCCTTTGAAAAGGTTGGGTTCTTACTAGGCAGATATTGCTTGACAAGGATCAAGTCAGCATATGTGCACAGCCACTACAGAATAAGATGGAAGTACTGAAACTCCAGGGCAGTATCTCTAGTTTCAATCTGGATGTTGAAAATCAGCCCGCAGTCACATGGCCCTAGCAGATTCTTCACAGCATACCTCCCCTCTGGAGAATTCCCCCAAACCTTGCAAACTGAAACCATAAAAATTCTTAATACTTCTACAGCATGCACACAGAAAGCAAGCCAACCTTGCCAGTTACTCTGGATAAAGAAAACCTTTTTTTGTACTTGAATCTTGCACCAAGTAACAGTCCTTTCTTCCTGGGGTTGCCACTGAAGTCTTCATGTCTCAAAATGCCCATCTCTTACTTTCTTAAGCAGAATCTTTAAAGCACTTCAGTCCTTGAAGCACCACTGGACTGAATATATGCTTTTGACTCAGGTGTGGCAATTATGAAGCCTTGTTTCAAAGGTGGAAGGACTCTGTACTGCAACTTATATTATTAGTTAATTCTTAGGACAATCGTAATTGGAGCCATTGTACTCAGTTTCATTACACATGAACAAATCAGGAATGAAGCTCCTGCAGTCAGGTTAAAGTCAATGAACTATATGAGCTTTATACTGGCTTAACTGAGATCATAAATTGGTCCTGTAACTGGACCTTTATTTTTAAATATAACATTTGCAATTGGCAGCTCTGCCCAGGGGACAGATAACTGTATCTCAACAGAGTTCTGAACCTATTAAGAGTTAGCTGGGAGAGGGTGACTATAAGATGAATGTCCTCTTCTTGGTTATGTCTCTTTTAGAAAATGAGGTGGTGCTGAATTTGAAGTAGTTTATCCTTGAACTTGCATCTGCAACATTTCTAGACCAGAAGGATTGCTAACTTAAAGCAGAAGACAGTGTGATGTCCATGTCAAACTTTTAATTTAAAAAAGCTGTAGTTGGGTTCAATTGACTGAATGCCCATCTGCATTAGATGCATTCCAGCATTTTCCACTTCAGTTTAATCCAAAAGGAACTCAGTTCATGTGCTTCAGTACCACATCTTGATGTGAATCAAAGCACAGACCATCAGGATAATCAGATTCATTTCAAAAGCAAAATACTGATCTGAAGCAAAATGACACTAAAAAAGAGAAGACTCCCAAGTATAGAAAGGTGTTTGTAGGCTTTGCTGAAGATTGTTTATACACTCAGTGGAAACTGTCTTACAAAAAGGCCCTGAGTGAATCTTCTCTGTGCTCTTTCCTGAAGTGGGAAGTTAGGGCAAGAAGGCCTGTGAATGAAGTGCTTTTTAAAACAATAAGATAAATGAACTTGTCACGATCAAACTCCGATTGCTGTTCTTCAGCCGGCTAAAACTAATCATGTAATGTAAGAATGGCATACAAGATATCTCTTAGAGCTGAACTGTTCCTAAAAGAAGTAGCAAGGACTTACTGAGATGACACTAACTTTTCTGCTGACCTTTAAGAGATAACTTCAATTGTAGCGTAGACATTTTTAGCCCAAAACAGCAAACCTGGCTGGTTAAGGGCTGAGATACAGCCTTGCTTCCTTTTATATCACACCTTCCATTTTCGGCACAGATTAAAACCTTTATGTGTTAGTAATCCTTTTAGTGCCTTTTCCACAGCTCACCCTCATAAGCAAGACAGCCACCTTGGCTCTGGATTTCTGCTTCCAGATTTTCTGGAAAAGGTAACATAATATGCTTCAATAGCCTTTACCAAGTATTTAAGACAATCTGGACGACTTTGCTAGAAGCAGGAGGATATACTATGCTCCCTCACTTGGACTGATCGGCTGAAGAAGCACTTCTTGTCACAGAAGGATCAGTCAGGTCAATAGTTTCTTCAGCATCTCCAACCAGTGCAGCTATTCATAAAAGTAGTATCCGTCCATGGCCTGACATTGGGGTACAAATCTGCAAGTTAACTGCATGCTGCAGACACAGCCTAAATGTAATTAGTTCTTTTGTTTAAGAATAAACTGACTCTAACTGCTTCTTGGGCATGTGGTTCCTTCAAGACAAAAAGGCAAATAACTCAGTTACATTTAGAAAAATGGCTTTAATGAACAGGAAAATAGCTTTTAATCTTTTGGTGCATCCTGCATTTTATGAGTAAATTCCATGGGAAACTGTGTAAATGGAACATAATTATTTTTAAAATAGAATCTTTTGTTATTAGCTACATAACTGTCATGTGTACATAAAGCACCCTGCTGTACAGACAAAAGACTGGAAAAGTTTCCTGGAGAGTTTCTGCTATTGAAAGAATAAAAATTGAAGCAGTGGGGTGAACTTTTGGTTCAAACACTGAATGTTAAACCTGGCTGAGAGAAAATCGCTTTATTCTGATAACCGGATTAGTTAGAACAAAAATAGAGAAAATTAAGAACTGAAGAGCAGAAAATTAAGGTGGAATGCAATTTAAAGACTAAGTAGATGATGTAGGCTTTCATTTTCATCCCCCCCAGTGTCCAGCTAATTAAAATTACAATCAAAATGAAAGTCTAAACTTGTAAATATCTTTAGCTAATGATTGTCTTTTTAATCATCTTCACATTCAAAGACTTTATTTTTATTCATTTAGAGCTTTACAATAAAATGAAATTGTTTTTCCTCTAGTAAAATCCTTTTAATTTTTGTTATCTGTTTCTTTTGACATCACATATTATGTATTTTTCTTTTTTCTTTCTAATTTCTGCACAGCATTCACTACTTTTATAGTCCGTGCTCCTCTGACGCATTTACTTGAAACTGGTATGAAGTTAAATGTAATAAAATGCTATAACAAACTTTTTAGCTTAAAGTAAAATCACCAGAGTTGCAACTACTGGCTTGAAAACTAATCTAGATAAGCTAGCTTTCTTTGTAAGGTGCATGTGCAAAGACAATGAGGTTTTAAAGCCACTGAACACATACAACTTCAAGTTTAGACAGACCAGCAATTCATCTTTGTAAGACAAAGAGTGGATTTGCCCCAGTTTATCGACTGCAACCCTTGAATAAGGGCTGGTTTTGCTATGAGTTTTGAGGTAATTCTTTTAAGTGGTTCAAAATTTAAGTTAGACATTGTTATTGTACTGGGCAGCAATGACTCACCTTTCTGACCTTAGTGCTTGAAAATTAGTGTTTGCTGTGAGTATACCCTGTACCTCCCACCAACCTGGGAATATGGAGTAATTTTATCATTTAGAGATGTGTACAAATGTAGTTCTTTCTTGTTCCACATGCTTATGTCGCCATGAAGCTTCTGAAAACATATTTGGGTTTGCTTCAGAATTTTTATTATATAAGCTTTCTAAACTGTGGTGAGGAAACCATGAAAAAGTAGAGAAAATAATGCTCAGTGCTATGGCTATGTCTAAATGACTTTCCTCACTTTGGATAAAACAGGCATTTTATTTTGTTTTGCTAGGCAATATTGATTTATAAAGGCATGAAGGTTGGAACTTGGCCAGTCATAAGCATATACTTTAACACCATGCAAATACAGCACTTATTTGTTAACCAAGTGCATTTCTACTTCAGTTACTAGTGTGATCCAACTATGCTGTGAAATCTGTGGATTCTGAACTGGATATTGGGAATTAGACTGTGCACTCTGAGCTATGCTTGAGAAAATGGTTTTGTATTCCTTCAGCATTTACAAAATCACACAAGGCAGTACCAACACCCAAATAAAATACAGTAAGTTCAAAATACTCAGGTTCAGTGGCTGGCTGATGGACAAAAATATCACGGTGGACACATCTAAAGGTGCTAACTAACTTCACAGAAATATTTTTCACATCTGTAATGACTGCCATAAATGCTACAAGCCCTGTGTATACAGGAGATTCTGTTCACATGCAAACTCAGACCACAGGTGTGTTTGCAACTCTAAATAGTTTTCAACCTACCTGGGAAGACTTATACTGTCAGTCATGACTCTGGTATCTGAATTCTCTCCAGATAAAACCTACTAGGAGCACACAAGAGACCCTAAAAGCTATCATGAAGTACTTGACAAATGGTTTACGGGTTATAAAAATTCTAGCTGGAACAAAACAATATGTTCACTTGTCTGTTATCTTCACTTTGATTTTCCTAGGAATTAAGAGGAAGGAAGACAGGAAGATGTTAGCATTATACTCTACCTTGCGAGATAACAATCGCTTTTATATTGGCGCACGCATCTGCTGAAATAGTCTCATTTTACACTAGTAAAAGTAAAGCCAGATTTTGGCCCAGCATCTTCTGGAATTTCTAACATATATTCCCTGGTTCTGAAAGGCAACTTTCATCTGGCTGCCTGGAAGATCTCCAAGAGTTTGTGCTCTGCAAGGTTTGAAAGGGATTAACTGCATATTCTTGTGCATTTAGAATCAATATAACATATGGATTGGCCTCATCTTCTTGAGTTGCCACTGACCGCAAAGGGAGTATTTGTACAATTCAGACAGATGTAATTGGGCTCAAAGCCTCCGTGGTTTTTATGTGCAAAATTTAATGTATGTGAATGTATTAATGTTAATACATCAGTCATTTCACTAGGTCACCTGCCAAGAAGAGTGCCAAGATTTTGCCTATATGTACAGAGATGAACAGGAGCTTTGAGACCCTCTACACCCAAGACATTTTAAACTATCCAATGCTTACTTAATCATTTTATGCTGTTAAGAGATCAATCAGTGTTCTTGGTTTCAGTACCAGCGTGTTTTTTCTAATATTAAAATTCTTCAATACAGAAGAACAATTGCATTCCAAATCATCAAACCAGACATATTTGCTGCTTCAGACGCTTTTGTTAACAGCTGTGCTGCTTTGTAGTGAGGTATTATAATAGAGATATCCAGAGTCTCCATCTGAGTTTGTGAATTGTTAATGACACAAAATGGTTTGAAAATAGTCAGAAGTAAAAGCACAGTGTAAAACAACTCTATGCAAATCACTAGAAGTATTTCGTAGCAACAGTTCCTGGGTAAAACAAAGGAAAGGTTGCAGGAACAGGAGCAGGGTGAAGGGCAGAGCATAACTGTCACAGAACAACAGTGAGTCATTCAGTCAGAGCAACAGTACAGTAAAACCTTTTCCAGATGACAAATACGGCCTCTTGATTTAGTCACAGAAAAATCCATCTAATCCCAATGGCTGCTAGTTTTTATAAGCTGTCCTTTCAAACGGTGGAAAATAGAAGCTCAAGACAGAGAAACTCCTGAAAGGAGCTTAAATCTTACCTTTTTGTCTGGGACCTCAGTTAAGTTTCACTGGCTTTCAGAATGTACTACTTTGTTGTAGCTTTTAGGCATAAGCAAGCAGAATTACCTTTAGTAAAAAAAGGTACAACTGCATATTACTCAACATACTCTTTTGTGATATTGAATTTCATGTGCTTTTACCTTTAAGCAGTCATTAGGGCTGGAATTCTTAAATTCTGGTGTATGGTGCATTTTTGTAGAGGCCTGTGAAGTTTTCCTGTGCTTTTAGTTGTGCTTAAAAGACAGCTATAATATGTAGTATATTTTTCCTAGCGTGGCTTTCCATTAGAAACACCCGCTTTCAACAGCAGATTTGTGGTTGCTACATAGATAGCAAATCACGTCTGAAGAGGTGCTCTGTGAAATAGAGATGTTCTGTATGAAAAATAATCTTAACTATGAACATTTAAAAACACTTGATCGATGGCTCTGAACTCTAACATTGACCTTCAGTGGCTTGAAACACTATTGTAATTTTTCGATTTGCTATTATAAAATCCAGATTTCATAAACATATTATTATCTTTCCATTTCGATTAGTTATTCCCTCGAAGGTCTACAGTGCTTTTCTCCAACATCTAAATGGAAATGGGATTAAGATGAGATTCTGTCACTCAGGGGATTTGTGGAAAAAAGGTGGGATACGCACAGAAAAGGTCATTTCTTGGGGGCAAGATGAATAAAATGTCAATGAGTTATGAAGGAGGACAGCAATAACAATATTAGTAATTTTGCATGCTTTTAAATTGATGGCTTTGTTGGAGATACTAATGGTGGGGAATAACACACTTATTTTCTTGCCTTTCATAATATCCTTCAGTAAACTAAAAAATCAAGCTCTTAAGAAGGCTACATTATTTCAACAATGTAGGAGTTTTTTAGGTAACTGAGTGGTTTCATGCAAACTGTTTTCTGTGACTGTGCTTGCTGTCTGACTGCTCATGGGATAATTTTACTGACAAATCTGTTGCTTTCCAGTGCTAGGTCTGCAAACTGGTTTGTCACTCATGATTTTTTTCATTACTTAGCTGATTGAATGTGATATTTGAAGGGACAGATAATGAAAAGGAAACTCCATTATGATTTTTCTGGCAAACACTGATTGTAATTAAGTTGTCCTGCGGCTGAAAGCTCAGCTCAGGACCCCGTTCCCTTAAGAGGGATATCTGTCAAGCCTCTCTGCTTTTACTTTGTTATTGTCCTGTTTTAAAGATGCTGAAGTATGTGTGTCAGATCAAAGTAACATGTTCCAGTTAAATACATTTTTATACAAAGTTTAAAAGCATGCAGTACATATAGTGTAACATAATGACTAATGTTCTCTGGGCCTCAGTACTAAAATATTGTATGGTTCTGATATGGCAGTATTTTTATTTAGATAAATTACTCCATGAGGGCACTTGGCTAAAGTGATTTCACGTTGATTTTAATGTCAGAGAGTAAGAGTAACATGGCTAAAACTAGAAAAACTGTCTTGAGTTTTGCATTTGATGCAATTAAGAAATAATCTCTGTACTTGGTAAAGTACAGAGGTATCTCAGAATTCAATAAGGTGTAATTTTGAGTGTAATGCATATTGAGAGAAAACAGCGGAATAAATGTTTTGCTCAAAATGAAATTAATAGATACAAAGGACACAGTTTACTATGAAGAACTGGCTTAACTGCTAAAGATGAGCCCTGCTGGGTATTGAATTGTACACCAACAGCTTTATGGGAACAAATCATGGCCTTATGGGTTAAATAAAGAGGTGTTTAGGCACATTTTGTGCATCCATTTAGAAAATACTTCTTGAACCGGTAACTGAGTCCTGCATTGTCCAAAGCTCTCTGGAGGAAGAAAAACGCAATGAGAGCAACATTCTTGCAAAGACCTCAACTGTTAGAACATGTCTTTCTCAGGTACACTGAAAGTTTGAGTCTGGAAATCACCAGCGATACCTGCAAGGTGCAAAAAGCCACCCCAAATGACCCCTGTTAGCCAGCACTGAGGATATATTGGTGTTTTTAGCATGTATTCCTGTCATACCACATAATGAAGCGGCAAATCTTGGCACTCCTTCACCTTCCTACTGACTCTTGTTAGTGCATTGTATGCCAGATGCTTGGGCAAACCACTGGCAGGATTTAGCTGCAGGACAGAGGAACTTTGGCAGTACACAAAACAAGCAGAGCACACAAGAAGAGTCTAACACCTAGCTCAAATGAGCAAAGCTTCATGTTCATTCCCTCATACAGCAGCTGTATTTCTACCAGCCAATATAAAATTGCAAAGGGTTTGAGCCCTTTTGACTCCCATATCCATGCAATCCCCACATACACATGTCCCAAGCTAAGGAAACAAGACGTAGCTGCACGCTGAAACACTTCATTGGGGTTTTTTGCCTCTCTATCAAGCCACCTCTTGTACCACAGACACTGAGCTGCTGACAGCAGAAACAGTAGCTCTCCAACAGCCTTAGACTCGCAGCCACTTCCCAGCTTCCTGGCCTGGAACAACCAAGCTCCTGCTAATACCACTTTGTCTATATTTCTCTGAGCCTCCTGCACTCAATTCCACAATAAGAAGGTTTAAAGATATGAACAACCTCCTCTGTTCCAAGAGATAAATAATTGCATTTAGCCCCTTCAGTCATTCACACCACAACCAACAACAGAGGCCTTATCAAATGACCTGAAAACGTACGACCTTCTAGAAACTTCACCAACCAGACTGCATCTGTGCCCAAGGGAGGCAGACTCAGGTTTCTGAGGCCACTCCTCCAAAGCAATACAACACCCCAAGTAGGTGACTTTGGTAAATCACCTATTAATTTGTAAAACTTTTTTTGTTGAACATGTTTATTTAGGCAGAAGCTGCATCTTACTGTGCTCTATGTGATGCTTTGCCTCAAAGTTACGCAGAGTCTTAAGTCCTTGTGAAGCACATATAATACACACCAATGTTTTGCCTAAGTCCCCTCAGGCTTTCCCAAAGACAGTGACTGCCATGGCAGCCCAACCAGAAAAGAGAGGAAGTTTTTTCTTCCAGCACTTCAGTGAGAGGGCAAAGGAGCTCTTTTCACACTGTATGATTCATAGAACAGTTTGGGGTGGAAGGGACCTTAAAACTCCTCCAGTTCCAACCCCTACCACAGACAAGGACATGTTCCGTAGAGCAGCTTGCTCTATGTGTCCAACCTGGCCTTCAACACTGCAGGGATGGGGCAGCCAGAGCTTCTCTGGGCACCCTGCGCCAGCGCCTCAGCACCCTCACAGGGTAGCGCTTCGCTACCCGTCGAGCCCATGTCCCCAACAGTCACTGTGACAGAACCAGCAGTACCCCCTTGCCTTGGAAGTGCGTTTCGTGCCCTTCTCGACGTTCTCCTCCTCACTCCACGGCGCCCACTCCTTCACCTCAGGCAATTCCCGCCACGCTCCCGCCCTAACGGCCACGCCGCGCGCCCCGCCCCTCACGCGCATGCGCCGGCAGGGGCGGGGCCTCAGGCGGTGACGCGTCAGATTCGAACGGCGGCGGCGGCGGGCGGGAAGGAGCCGGGCGGGAGTGAGCCGTAATGGCGCGTTCGGCCGCGCTGCTCCGGCAGTGCCCGCTGCTGCTGCCGCAGAACCGCGAGCGGACCGCCTATGAGGGCTTCGTCAGCGCGCAGGTAATGGTGGTCGGGGGCCGCTCGGCCGCGGCTCTCTCTCCCCGTCGGTTGTCCCTCCCGCCCCGCTTCCCTTCCGGCGGGACCGGGTCTGTATGAGGGAGGAGCGCTTCCCGCCTCGCCCCGGCCTCACAGCTTCCCGGCCGGGCGCTGAGCTGCCGGGGTTGTGAGGCGGTAAACGCACTGTGGGGCGCTTCAGCAGCACACGGGCCGCTGCTGTGTGGTGACGGTGCTGTGCAGGGAGGGTGCTGTGCCACAGCGCCCGTACCGCGGCCCTCCGGGTTCTTACTGTCCGTGCCTGCCGACCCGCTGCTGTTGTGTCAGCGCGGTCTGGCTGATGGTCTGTGGGACGGGTTTGTTGTGCTGGCGTATGTATGGTTTTGGGGCGGATTCAATGTGCCTGCACTCTAGGCCTAGGGTATAGCTTGAAGCAAATTACTAATAGTGTGTATTTTCCTTTCACTTCTTGTGTTTCTGAGGTTTAAGCTTAAGTAACTACATCATCTCACTGAGGTTATGCACATTGAGAGTGGGTGCTCTAAAGCTAACTTTGCCATCAGAGGCACTATGCAGTGAGGCTGAAGGCATGGCATGTTGACATATCACACATGCGTGTGCGGGCAGACCACAGCACCAGCTCTTTGCAGGTGTATTTTTATTTGGAAATAGCATGGGATTTTCCTCCTGTGAAGCCAAGAGACATGGGCTGTGTCAAACCTGCATTTCCAAAAGTGCAGGTTTGCAGTCAAAACCAGGAAGGTTTCCTGTTTAACTTGCTCTGGGTGGCCCTGCCTTGGCAGGTGGGTTGGACTAGGGGATCTCCAGAGGTCCCTTCCAACCCTAATGATTCCGTGACTCTTGCATCTAAATTTCATAGGATATTTACAAGTGGGTGTTTCTGTTTGTATTGCTGCAACAGATGCGAGTTCTGAAATGCTCAGTGTGCTAGAACACATCCTGGAGTTAATAGGAAGTTTGAGATGTGAGTGTGCGTGTCTGTTCTTAGATGTGATTTTTTTATTAGGGCTGAGGCCATAACGTAGCCACGTCTGAGGTTATGCACTTAATTTAAGTGTGCAGTAAACATCGGCTTTGAAGGGGTCTGGAAGCAATTGATGTGCCAATGGGCTGTATTCAGCTCAGAAACAGATATCTTAAAATCCTTTCCAACCCTAACCCTATTCTATGATCTTAATTTTGCTTGTGAGCATCACAGGAACACTGAGGTTGAAAGGACCCTCTGGAGGGACTCTAGTAGGATCAGCTGGAACAGGTTAGTCAAGGTCATGTCTAGCTGGGTTTTGAATGTCTCCAAGCATGGATACTGCTCATGTCTTGGACAGCCTGTTCCAGTGTTTGACCACCCTCACTGTTACTGAGTTTTCTTAATTACATTTAGGTGAAATTTCAACCTGTATCCATTGCTTCCTACCCTGACCATGTGTCACTTGGAGTCTGCATCTTCTTTAGTCACAGAATCATGGTTTGGAATGGTTAGGGTTGGAAGGGACCTTGAAGATCATCTAAGTCAAACCCCCTACCATGGGCAGGGACACCTTCCAGTAGATGAGGTTGCTCAAAGCTCAATCCCCAGCAGATATTTGTACACATTGGCGAGTTACCCTCTGAGCCTTCTTTTCTCCAGGCTAAGCAGTCTCTCCTCATGACACATGCTTCAGGTTCTTAATCACCCTCATAGCTCTTTGCAGGTTTACCTCTGGTATGTCCATGCCTCTCTTGTACTGCGGACCCAGTACCTCAGGTCTGCCTCACCTGTGCTAACTAGGAGTGAAGGATCACCTAACTCGACCTGTTGGACATGCTCTGCCTAATCCAGCACATGAGGCTTTTGGCCACCTTTGATGTAAGCGTGCTGTTGGCTCAGAGTCACTTCAGGTCCCTGAGGACCACCCGGCCCTTTTCTGCAGAGATGCTCTCTAGCTTATCAGCCACCAGTATGTAATGGTGCTTTGTGTGAATTCTGCCCTGGTGCAGGACTTTCCACTTTCTTAAGTTCCTGAGGTTCCTGTCAGCCCATTTCCTCATCCTCTTGAGGTTCTGACTGGTAGCACAGATGCATAGGCTGCCAACTGTTCCTCACAGTGTTCTATCCTCTGCCAGCTTGCTGAGTGAGAATCACTAATGAAGGTCAGTGTTGGCCCCAGGACTGACCCCTGGTGTGTGCACCATTAGTCAGAGACTTCCCACTGGACTTCGTCCTGATGATCACAACCCTTTGAGCCCAGCTCTTTGGCTAGTTTTCAACCTACCTCACTGCCAGCTTATCTAGTTCATCTTTCTTCAGTTTGTTTGTGAGGGCATTGTGAGAAACAGAAATAAAAGCCTTTCTGAAATTGAGATAAAGCATCCACTCTGTCGGTCATCTAATCACAGGAGGAAATCTGGGTTTGTTCTTCCCTTCCTGCTGAAGAAATTGCAGAATTTGTGGATATAATTCAGGGTATGCTGAGCTGGAAGAGTCTGGAATAAAAGTTTCGAGAAGAGTTAACTGCTCTGCTTGCATCAAGGAGGAGTTAAACCTACTAGCAAACCTTCCTTATTTCACTTGTATTTTGATCATCCCGTAAGGATATAGGAGTACTGCAAATAGAGACAGTTACTGAAAATACCAGTGGGTGAATTGCACTGAGAAAAAATTGTTAGATTCATGTACTTGGGACTGGTTTTGTTTCCAGTTTCTAAAAACTTGCAGAATTGAGTTATGGATCAATGCCCAAGTTCCTTTCAGTGAAGTACTTTTATGGTAAAAGTCTGCTTTGACTTTTACTTGAGTTGAAGGCAAACTTTTATGTGCTTCGGTGTAACTTGGATTAAATTATATTACTTGGCTTTGCCCAGGTTTAGATAATGTTTATTTTGCTTCTGGAAGTGTTATTTTTTTGCTTTCTGAAAGGTGATGCAGTGAAAAGTTTTTACTAGATACTCTGAGTTAGAGGTCAAGACTGCTTCAACTTCAAAATTAAAATCAGTTTATTTCTGCCTGCCACTCATGCTGCTGGGTTTTTTTTCCCGAATAAAGAAATCCTGAATAATATTCCTGAAAGTCACATAAGACAAACTTTCTGTCTTAGTAGCTGATCTTATGGGGAATACTTATTACAAGCGTCTCATTTTTTAGTGTTTTCCTGACCTTCCTATTAACTAAATGATTATTTTCAAGGGTAGAGACTTCCACATCAGGATACTGTTACCAACGGATTTTCAACTGAAAAATGCAAAGTAAGATATTTTTATGAAAGCAATTTATAAATGTATATAACAAAAGTTTATTCTGATAAAGGCCATGATAAATATGCATATGAAGTATTATTTTTTCCATACCAGTGTTGGTAATTAATTCCTACTGATTTCAACTTAACCTTGCAGCAAAATTGTTCAGTGTTAGTAAAATCTTGAGAATAAACATTGCTTACATCAAAATATTTTTTTTAATTAACTTTAAAACCTGCTAATTAACTTTGAAACCTGTTGCAATTAATTGGGTGTATTTATGTAGAAAGGGAGGAAAAAAGTTCATTTAAATCAGATTATTTGTATGTCACCATTTGGAAAAAAGAAAATTCAGTGCAAAGTTGTAAATTTAAGTAATTATGGGCTTGATGAACTTTTATTTAAAAGCTCTGTTATCACTGTGTTTATCACAGTAATACGTAGGGCTGTGTGTGTTGTATGCACACTTCAACAGTCCATAGCCCTTCCTGGGCAAGCCTGCACTGAATGTGAACAGATGTGGTATTCGAGGGCTTTATTACATTCTAGGTCGGATACTTAAAACCACATTATAGGTAACTTTGACATTTTCAGGTTGTAATTTTTATATATAGGTATATTTTATGAAGTCATACTAGCCTGCAAGAATGATGTTGTTGTTTTCAGCAAAGAACAGGCTTTTGTAGGTAAATGCTTAATTTTTAATGGGCTTTGGGATAGTGACATTTGAAAATTTTAAATAACTTTGAATGTGAAACTCAAAGAAATTCTGAGGTATTTACTTCCTTTGTTTTATTATGTTGTTGTGTAGCAGACTTTCTGCTCTCTTATAAAAATCATTTACTGTGAATTTATAACTTACACGACATACTGTTTGTCTAGGCTAGAATGTAGCTGGCACCTAAAGAAGATACTGAATCAATATCAGCATATTTTGAAGCAGGTATACAACTTTTATACCCATTTTTGTGAAGTGTGTACTTGAAAAGCTTATATTCACACACCTATACTAAAACTGCTAAAGAACTCTCATTTCGTTGTACAGCCAAGATTTATTCTTATGTACTTAAGGATTTTCAGGTCAGCCTAAGGACAGATGAACAGAATTTGGTAAATACTTAGCTTTATTAAAGCTATTTTTTTTTTTTTTTGAAGATTGAGATAGAACATTTTAAAAATAAATGGCTGCTGACATTTTACTGGAATTTGTCTTTAATCTCACAGAAACAGATTTCGGTTTCCATTTTTATCATTTTGTTTTTGCAAAGTGTTCATAGTGCAAAGAGAATTGACATTAATTATTGCTGGGTATAGCACAAATTGTGTTGCAGCCAAAGAGTCTAAGTTAAACCCCTGCATCTAGAAGAAACTTTCTAAGTAGGCATCTTTGCCCGGTGTGCTATTTGAGGCTCTCTATCTCGAGGACCGTGCACCCTTTGTAGGACAGGGGTTATGAGTTGGGGGTAACCAAAGATACAGAGCTGAGGAAAGGGAAGTGTAAATAGGCACAGCATCTGAAGGTAGACAGGGATCCTTAATCATGTACAGCATCTAAAAGCACATGGGTCTGGAGACTAAAGAAAATGTAAAACTGTGAAACTTTTTGAGTGATTTTAAAGCTTCTGTTCTCATTGGTGAAGGCTAAAGTCTTCATAAATGTCTTCATAAATATATAGTCTTTAAAAACTATACAGATATGTCATGTGACAACGGGGATGGTTTATTTTCACCAGCAGTGATTTTCACTTTTTTAGGAAAGTTTCCTGTACTCTGGGACATTTGTTCTGTGATTGAAATATTTAAACATGTGATATAAAGTTGGGAGTTTTTAGAAGAGTCAGTCTGACAGCACTAGAAAAAGAATTAGACTGAAATTGCTTACCACTGAAACTTGTGAGTTGAAGAACTCGTGCTGTGTTCCCTCCAGAGGCTGCACAGCTGTCCAGATCTCTGCAGCTTTATGGTGGAGCTGAAAACTGTTTTGGTAAGTGCCAGAATATATATGTGGGAGATGGGATGTTCTCAAAGCTTTGGTTTTCACTTTCAGTTTTTTACAGCTTACTGTTTGATAGATGGATTTCTGTGTTGGGTTTTGTTTTTAAGAAAAGGTAATTTTGTGTGTCTGTCCATGTAATATTTGTGTAAATATCCTTTAGCATTTTAAGCGACTCTCTGGAAATGTGAGAGTTGTGGAAAAACTAGAATCGCAGCAAGGGGTTTCAGTATAGAGCCATCCTTTTTGTCATGGTTTTCTTGGAATTCCTGTTATTGTCCAGGTGGTAAAAAAAGCTTATTATCATACAAATGATTATACAACCACTGTCTGGCTGAAGGTGCTGTCACCTGTGCAACAGCTTGACCAATAAATGCAGAAAGCTTCTTTTTTTATAGTTCAGAGACTTATTTATTACGACTCTTTTATAATGTGGTATTGAAGAGTAGCAAAGTCTATGGTTTCACTAACAGACCATTTCTAGTCTGCTAGGGAAACATTACTCTCTGAGCATTCATGGCAGAGATTACTTGCACACAACTTACTTAACTTAGATGTGAAACACAGTAATTAATCTTCCAAACAACAGCAAAATACCCTCCTGACATTACACTACTGCTCTACACTGGAAATGCCTTTTCTCAGTATTGGTTCAATCCCTGGCAAGCAGGATTACACTAAACCAGGCAAAGGTGCTTGGAATAGGACTGAGTAAGAATGTCTGCATGTGGCTGTCCTGGAATACTTCACAAGAGATAGTCCCTAATCTGTGCCTGGATACACAAACACTCAGAAGATGAGAATGCAAACAGAGTACGATTAATTCAAGTTAATAAAGTAGCAGTCCTCAGTGCAGAGAGTAAAAACAGCAGAAGACACCTCAGGAGAACTGGGCAGAAATGGCTGTTACTCATTTTCTGATTAATTTTATTTATTCTTTATTTAAATTTTCTTTATTTTCAGTTATTAATACAATTTTTATCTGTCTCATTAATTTATGTATTTTTTCCTGTAAGCATGATTTTAACTGAAGTAAGCCTTCAGAGACCAAGTAGCACAGTAGAAATGTGGAACATCTGCTTTAGTTTTTCCTCTATAACGTGGCTTTATCTCTTTGATAAAAATCTCTTCTTGAGGCATTGCAACACACTTGATGAGTGTCTGTACCAAAACTTACTCTCTGGGTTCCTATGATGTTTATAACTGAGAAACTGATTTTTGATTTATACTTTTTATTGCTATATAAAACTGTATATAGCTACTTAAAAATAATATGAGGGATTTCATACATGTATCATCTTTTGTGGCTGTGGGGCCCAGGAGACAGCTGTGGACTTAATAGAACCTCCTTTTGAAATGTTTTTTTTTCAGTTGAGATGCTTGTCTTCAAATTTATTAGCTGTAAAAGAGGCACATTTGATATTTGCATCTGAAGACCAAGTTGTCAACATCTGTGGGGTTGTTTTTTTCCATTTGCAGATGTTTTCATTACCAGTATCTGAAGTAATTTACCAAACAGCTTCTTTGTCTGCTTTAGCTGGAGGCTATAACAAAGCAAATGCAGTGTACAGTTAATTTTACATAAGCTTAATATTTTTGAATGGATTGCAAAAATCACATGGCAAAGTAGATGCAAAAATATTGAAATATCTCTTAATGATGTTTTAAATGGTTTTTAAACAGGAAATTGCTTTAAAGAATACACCAGACCTGCACATACCACGGCCGCCAGAGTACTACTCCTGTCTTGTCAGAGATCTAGAAATACTGGGTTGGAATAAGTATGTGTATTTTATTTCTTAACAGACATCTTTAGATTATCTGTTCTTTTGTGTGTGTGAGTTGAACATATCAATGTGCTTGTTCTCTCAATTTATCCTATTCAGAAACTGGCTTGGCTTTCAAATCTCTGCTGCTTTGTTTTTACTTCAGAAAACCCCAAACAAACCTGTATCCACTAAAAGTATTTTCAAGTCTCAAATAACTAAGCTGAAAGGTGAGGTGCTACTACCAAGAAATCGATTCTTCTTTGACCTATAGACTATTGGCATAGTAACCGTGTTTAATACAGCAGTTATAGCTCTCCTTTTTCTTCATTCTCTTTCCTACTTTGTACAGCTTTTTGGGTTTTGACTGTTCCCATATGCTATGGTTCATCTTTGTGTACTTTTATGAAAAGAGTTCATGCATTTTGTAGGACTAGAATAATTGTTCTTAAAGAAACAGTTCTATCTTGCTCTCCATAGCACAAGGATCTCCTTATACAAAGAATAATGTAGTTAGTCCATAAAAAGGTAAATCTGGGGGGAGAAAAACCCTAACCAAGTGAGTGAGGGAAGAATTTGGGAAGTGTAAATCCAGCACTTTGTGGCATTTTGCTGTAAAGCCAGCAATTTGTGGCACCTGCAGACAGAAACATACATATATATGTGTATATATATATATTTTGCTACCCAGATGCATTCAAATGGAGATAAGGGCTATTGAAAAGCGTTCCTCAGTCTCCAGAACCTGCAAGTAGGCCATGTTTGGGGGGAAAAGTGGGAAAATGTTGGTTACTGCACAAAGAGAGTATAAACTGTGTCACCTGAGGCTGGAGGCTTGGTGCACCTAAGCACGTTGTTTCATGTGTATGCTGTACTATAAACTGAGTACCTGCAAAAGCAGAGACAGTTCAGTTCATCTGGGAGAAGGAGAGCTGGAAGTGAGTCTTTTCATCCCAACTAAAACCAAAACCTTCAAAAATGCCATGCCAGCAAAACAAACACAATATATACTGTATGGAATGTACTATATTTCTAATTTTCTGTATAAATATAGCTAAATATACTAAAAATACCCTTTGAAAATACATTTGAGCAGCTTCTCAAAACTGGTATTTCTTCTGAGTCACTGTCTATACAAAACATCCAGTGATTTATTATTAGCAAGGACATCAGTGTTTTACCAGAGTATGCTTCCAGGGCAGAATTTGATCTGGTTTCTAGCAAAGATGGTCTTTGTGTAGACACACAAATTATGCTGTGCTTTTATCCAGTCATGTAATTCAGTAAAGATACCTTGATAAGGTACTTTTTCAGTTTTTTTTGGTTAGGAAGTTAATTGTTAACCAAACAGCTGGGCTGCGCATAGGGGATTGTACTTGGTTTACTTTGAGTTGGAAGGAAAAGAAATTAGAGGGGCAATTCAAAGTACATTGGTAAGTTACACCTCTAATTTTAGAGTGCTTTAAACAATATAATGAGCTGCTAAGAGGGCCTCATAACCAAGACTGATTTTGAGTTGCAGGTGATGTGTGTTTGCCTGTTAGTTAAAAACATCCTGATAGGGTCTTTCAGCACAAAACTAAGCCTGTGTTTAGTAGTGGCAGTAAGGATCAATCCCTGCTCACACCTTGAGCAGCCTCCAGCTTTATTTATCAGGATTTTACGTAGAAAAGGACTGGCTTGTTGTGGACCCTGGATTTACCATTGCCCAGTGAGTTTTTGCATCATGCTAGAAGCTGACTGCAGCCAAATCCAGCTGAAAAGCAGAAAGATATTTTGTTTGAAGGCAAATCAAAGCAATAAACTATGGTTCCTTTATCTCTGGAGCAAGTTAAGAGGCTCCCAGGTATGGCACAAATTTAATGTGTTCTAATGGCTTTTATCCAAGGAATATGCGAAGCTCCTCAGAAACAAATTGAAGGCATTATCTGCAGTGATCTTGCACCTCTTCCCTCCTAAGCCACTGAAAGTACAAACATTAATGAGGACTGCAAATGGGCAGGTTGCTGTGGTTAGATGTAATCACTTTCTTTGTGTCATAGAGAACTTGATTCTTTGACCTATGTTAGGTGTGGGAGAGGGTGAATTTGCTTTCACATTCAAATACTTGTACACAAAAGTCACAGTTCAGCAGGTTATAAAGTTTTACCAAGTTCCCATCACTAAGCGCTGTCCTACAAGCTGAGGAGTTCAAGGGATACTTCCTTCATTTTAAGAACATGGAAAAGTACCAGTGCAAACCTAATCAGTTGAGGTGGGAGAGAATACACGTGTAATAGTACTAAGTGATAGGAAAGGCTCTTCTAATACTGTCTCATAACCTCGCTGGTTGATTCAATGACAATATCTTGGGAAGGTAGATTATGGACTGTCAAAGATTTTAGGGCTCCTGTCACACTCATGGATTCATAAAGGTTGCTAATACCTCTTAATGCCATGGTTTGAATC
Organism: Forpus xanthops; assembly: GCA_032466535.1. Lineage (NCBI taxonomy): Eukaryota > Metazoa > Chordata > Aves > Psittaciformes > Psittacidae > Forpus > Forpus xanthops. Next base: position 5,801 of record JASSUY010003760.1, on the reverse strand, counting down.
ATGATATCTCAGGTCTCAATGTATTTTTGCTTGGTCCTTTCCAAGGTTGTTCATAGAAGTATCTTTCCTTCCCCATTTCCAAGGGACTCCTGCATTGTCATCCTCTGTCAATCATTCATGTGTTATGCTGCATTACGGTACTTCAGAGGTTTAACTGAGGCTTTCCATCTTTATGATCGTTCCATTTTTTTGTGATAAAATGATGGAGCCTACAGAGGAAGGAATGTTTCTATAACTGAAATACCACCTATGTAAACAATTCCTTACTTGATTAGGCAATCATATGAAGTTGTTCATCTGACTTCTACAGCATTGTCCAACTCCCTCCACTCTAACGGAGCTGCCCCTTTTGGCTTTTAAAGAACAGTAGTGGTGTTAAATAGAACAAGTAGCCACAAAGCTACTGAGTTCCTTGTTTCTATCCTAAATGGAAAATTGAATTCTCCTCCATGTCGCAGGGTTGATTTACTGTGTTGGAAAGGAGGAAGACTGGCTATGAATTTTCATTCTGAGCATTCTTTAACCCTGTATGTGCCTTGTCACAGTTCTTTTTATTGCTTTGTGCTCCTGTTTGTGCCAAAGTTTGGAAGGGGACATCTGCCTGGAAACCTCCAAGTAGATAGCTTGTGATGAATAATACTGAAAAGGTGTTGTGTTGTTTAGCTTGAATTAGTTATCTTCTACTAACAGCTACTTGTTGATGTTAAATAGAAGTCAGAAGAGTTGGAAATTGGTTTAGCTTGTAGTGGAGCTTCATAGCTGGGATGATCTACATTTCTCCAGTTATTTCCAAGCTCAGTGACAGTCATATTTGAAACTGGTTTTAAAAGATACTCATATGAATTGTGAAACTAAAAGTATGTTAAAAATCGAGTAAGGGACAGAACTTGAAAATCATTTTATGGTGTATCCCTCAACGGATAACTCAACAGGGAGCCATCATCCGTGCTCTCTGTACCTTTTCTAAGCGCTTACCTTTTTTCTTCTTAAACTTTGTCTAGTTTACACTGTCAATAAAACTGAATGTGAAGATTCTTCACCAATATAGTTGAATATAATCACACTGGCACTCTATTTTTATTATAAGGCTGTGCATATATCCATATTTAAGATCAGTAACTAGATGCACACATGTGTGTGTGTTTCTTTTAGAGACTGTTAGGTTGTGCAAGTAACTGTAAGGTACTAACCCCTGTAGGATTTAAGAAGCAAAGTTATGTATCACTATTTAAGAAGTACACAGAATACTTTAATCTTACTTCCTCCCACCCAATATAGAGTAAGGAAATGAAAACAACATTTTAAACTAAAGTAACCCACCCCCTTTCTGGCATCTCCAGAGTGAGGTGGTCCAAACGTTAAGATTTTTGGAAGAGATCATTTTAAATCCCAAACACCTTGATAGCATCCCTTTATTTTTTCCATTCTCTTTCGCCATTTAACCTTATAGTGCCCTGATGCAGGTGCCGATTGCAGTTTGGTTCAGCTATTGCCATGTGCTTTATCACAGTAACCATTCTGTGCCTTAGCTGCTGGTTTAGGATTTCCCTCCTCTAAGCAACAGTAGAGGGAGAGATGAGATATAGGTTTCTTATCCTTGTAAAACTTTGTGATATAATTTTAAGGTGAAGTTGGAATAAAGCAGGAGCAATGATTTCCTTCCAATTAGGAGTAGAATGCTCTAATTCTTTCTAAATAAATCGAGTTAAATTGACTAAGGTTGAATTACACTTTTTATGAAGACTTGTATTTCTTTTGGCTGTTCTGTAGAAAAGGAGTGTGAAAGTACTTCCAGGACTGTTCAATATTGCATTAATCAGCATGAAACATGAAATAATGGATCTCTTTCCCTACTCACTGCAAGCCCTGCTTTTTCAGTCTGCATTTTTAAGTCCACTCATATGTAAGGCTACATCCTTTATGTAGATCATTTTCTTTTCTCTTCCTTCCTACGCACACACTCTTTGCTATGTCTGCTTTTTCTTGTACAGGCCTCTCTAACTCCACTGCTATTTTCACTTGAAAGAGAACTGGTTTTCCCAGCACACTGGCTCAAGCGACTGGACTAGTATGGGATGATTGAGAAAATAAATGTTACTTAGGCCAGCAAGCACATGCTTTCTTTAAACTCTGATACAGCCTCTCCATCTCTCAGAGATGATAAGGTGTACAATAATCTTGGGCTGCTTTTTGTCTTTCAACAAGAATGGCATAGTAAAAATGCCAAAATATCCACGTACCCGGTTCACTGGTAAATATATGGAGCAGTTTGAACCTTTCTGGCAGCTCTTGAAGCTGTTCACATGAACCTATTTCCAGAGAACAACGTGGTTTACAATTGTAGTCATCTTCATTGTTGCGGGAAGCACAAATCAGTGACATCTTCAGCAAAGAGTCTGTGATTATGCCAGAAGTTTTACAACTTACGTTTAGTGTATGCTTGCTACTTCGTTAAGTGCATGTCTACTGTGTAAATCTCTAACAAAACAGAGACAAATAGTCATAAATAACTCATTTTTGTACCTGTTCGGGTGTTATTTTCTGTAGGAAATCAATTCTAGAATATGAGCTAATATCCACCGAATTTTCCACAATGATAGAATTGATACAGAAGAGAACTTCATTGAAGAGAAAAGCAAATCAAGGGCATAAAAGTCTCATCCAGTAAAGAAACTGCAGAAATGGATCAAAGATTTGACAGGAAGTTTAATGCGTACATAAGTGGAGGCTGACAGGAACATGCTGTGTGTGTCAAAGGTTCTGGTGATGGAAAACTGAAACACAGTGCTCACTGACCACAGCGTGAGCCTTGACACACATTGTAAATAACCCAAAGATATATGACTGCATTAAGCAGTTGACTGGTGTATTAACAGCAGTAAATCTACAACAGCAGAAATGGTTGGCGTACAGGGCTTCCTCTGATTAACATTTGCAACAGGCTAATAAGTAATGCAGACGTTTCAAAGTGGACTTCTCCACAATGCTGTAAGAGTTTTTCTCTTTCAGAGTCGCATACATGGATAGTGGTCTCACCACAATCAAGCTGAAAGCTGAAGACTCTTGTGGTCGACAGCATCTCATCACTCTAAAGTTCAATGCAAAGGTGAGTTTATGCGGGAGAAAATATCTGAAGGCTTCCTTGTAATAAATGGATGTTTCTTAATATATGAGTTTTACAGAGTTAGTTTGTTAGTGTACCTGTTCTGCAAGGTGATTGAGGAAGGGGGCTGTTAATAGAAAGTAGAGGTTTGGGGCTTTATAATTAGTATTGCATTATGGTTATATATAAGAATCTTTTCACATGAAACTGTGCATCACACTTTATGCATCAAAGCACTTTATATTGCAGTTATTTTACTGGGTTGTGGGTAGAGCCTCCTGGGAGGCTTTGATTCATTATCACTCCATCCAGAGACCATGCATGTAACAGGAAAGAGAGGATGGTGGGTTGCTTGTTTAGGAAGACTTACTGTTAAAGCTATAGATGTAAAGATGTATGAAAAACTGACTACAAAAGTAAAATCTTTATGTTAAAAAAGTTACCTCCTTTTAGTCTAAGCAATTGTCTGATTTTGGTAGCATGCAAAGCAAATCCGTGGCATTTAGTTCTTCCTCGTACTCAAAACTGATCTCAAATTGCAGTGTTTCTCCATAGAATTTCTCATTTCAAGAGAACTTGTTTGCTGGGGAGGGACTCGTCATGAGGAACTGTAGCGATAGGACAAGGGGTAACGGGTTCATGCTTAAACAGGGGAAGTTTAGTTTGGATATAAGGAAGAAGCTCTTTACTGTAAGGGTGGTGAGGCACTGGAATGGATTGCCCAGGGAAGATGTGAATGCTCCATCACTGGTGGTGTTCAAGGCCAGGTTGGACATAGCCTTGGGTGCCATGGTTTAGTGGGAGGTGTCCCTGCCCATGGCAGGGGGGTTGGAACTGGATGAGCTTAAGGTCCTTTCCAACCCTGACTGTTCTATGATTCTATGATCCTTGCCAGCAAGCTTTACTGTAGGAGAGCAAAACTAGGTGCTCTTCTTTCTGAGTATCCTGGGTGGGCAGCACTGCAAAAGGGCACATGCTGTTGTAAGAAGGAAGAACTGTAGACTTGTGTCCAAACTCTTTCATTTAATGATTCTGGCTATATCTAGTAACAGTAATGCTTCCTTTGACAGATCAGAGTGAAGGGACCACGGTACTGGGAATTACTGATAGATCTAAGCAAGGGAACAAGCCATCTGAAGTAAGTGTTCTTTATAATACATTATAGTGCAATGCTTAACTGACTTGTGACCTTGTAGTAATAGTTTTCTGATACTTATTTAAAGCATCCTGTCCTCATAACACCTACAGTTCAGAAAGAAGCTTGGTTTTGATGGCTTCACTGTTGTACATTTGACAGCACCTCAAGGTGAAGAAAGAAACTGCGTAGTTGGTTTCACCTCTTGATGTGAATAACTCATGCAAAAACAGAGCAGGGGAAAACCTGATAGTAGAAACCGCAGCTCTTGGGATCGAGTAGGAACAGAAACCCTCTTCAACTCATGCTTTTAGTTTGGTTTTGAATTGATGTGATGTCATGTTTCCCAGACTGTTGATTCAGTGGTTCGGTAACTGCTGCTGCTTTTCTCACATGAAGTATACAAAGTGCTGCTGCTGCCGTTAACCTCACTGTTTAAATGTGTGGCAACTGAAAAACAGAAGTCTTACGAGAATACACTATCTGTGGGTAACATCATTCTCATCTTTGCCCCTAACAGTCTACAGCGTGGCTTGCTGCTGTGAGTAGTGCGGAGAAGCCAGCTGCATCTTTCATCAATAACATGGGGTTTCTAGCTCATTCAGATGCTTCTATTAAGATTAAATTAGGCGCCACAATGCAGCATCTCTGGGTCCTGCCTTTAAAGATGACAGGCAGGACTGATGAGGAATGCGGATTCCTCCAGTTCAGGCCAGCCTTATTCTCCTGGCTTCACTTTACCACACTTGAGTGCTTGTTTGTCCAGAAGAGCCTTCCTATGCTGCCACAGCAGAAAGCAGTGTGGGTGACTGAAGAATGTGCTGCTCTTGGGACTCATGTGTTCTTACCTGCTTTGAATCTGTCACATCACCTTCTCAGCCCATTAGAGTGGTAGGGGCCTTCCTGGCAGTGTTTTGGGGATAAACATGTGTGTGAGAAATAATTTCCCCTATCTTACTACCTGTGAATTGCTCTGTATTTTTAAGCAGTTTCAATGCAAACAGGTTAGTTATTTTAAGTACTTACAGTTCATGGTGCAACTGATACTCCACATGAGGTAAACATGCAGCTGCTGTGCAGTAGTGTCACTTTGAGCTGCTGCATGCTTTTGTTCCTAGGCATGGTCAGCAATACTGGTGTTTGATGGGTTTCTGGTTTTGTGGGTTATTGGTTTGGCTTTCAACCATCACCTACAGATACCAACTTGCACGGTTTTCCTTGGTGCTGGAGCTTATCCTAGGGGAGTCTAACAGAAACCTGCAATGGCTTCAGGAAGTTATATGCCTTATACCAATAAGGCTTATCCTTTTTTATCACCAGTGCCTACCACCACATCACCATTTGATAGCAGCCTGCCCTCTGCAGATACCAAGTTTTCTATGTATACATGACTGGGACAGGGTTTATAAATTATCGGGACAAAGCCTACATAGGGATGCTGGCCTCTTGAGGGTTCCCAAACACAAGAGATGTGGAGCTGTTGGAACGAGGCCAGAGGAGGCCATGGAGCTGCTGCGAGGGCTGGAGCAGCTCTGCTCTGGAGCCAGGCTGAGAGAGCTGGGC